>OZ014521.1:320710398-320986943 GCA_963966055.1 Lathyrus aphaca | reverse complement strand
TGAAGCAGAAGCTGCTGCTAAGGCAAAAGGGAAGAGCATGGTGCAAGAAGAACAAGTTGCTAAAGAAGCTTTGAAGACTCCTTTTGATCAAGAGGTTGATGAATTCATGCGAATCATCAAAAAGAGTGACTATAAGGTGGTGGACCAGCTTCACCAAACACCTTCCAAAATCTCCATACTATCATTGTTAATGTGCTCCGAGGCTCATCGGAACGCACTATTAAAAGTCCTGCATGCAGCTTATGTACCGGAGGAGATCACTGTCAATCAGTTAGAGGCCGTGGTTGGAAATGTCAATGCTAGTCATGGACTGGGGTTTACCAACACTGATCTGACAATGGAAGGTCGCAACCACAACAAGGCTTTGCATATTACCTTGGAGTGTAAGGGTGCAGTTCTTTCTCACGTATTGGTGGACACAGGATCGTCACTCAATGTTCTACCCAAGAAAGCCCTTGTGAAGCTGGAGCATTATGGATTGGAACTACGCCCAAGCAACTTGGTAGTGAGAGCCTTTGACGGTTCTAAAAGATCAGTTCTGGGAAAGATAGAGTTACCAATAATGATTGGCCCACAGGTGTTCAAAACGACCTTATTTGTGATGGATATACAGCCTGCCTACAACTGTCTATTGGGTAGACCATGGATACATGCCGCTGGCGCCGTGACGTCGACCCTTCACCAGAAGTTAAAATTCGAGTGGGAGGGCCAAGTCATTACCATTTGTGGGGAGGAGGATATTTTCGTTAGCCAGCTGGCTACTTTCAAATACATTGAAATGGATGGAGAGATCCATGAAATCATGAGCCAAGGGTTTGAGGCCCTTAATATTAATGAAACATCTGCTGTGTCTGGGACCTCCATCACATCATATCAACAAGCCCGGAAGGTTGTTGAGGAAGGTACCGCCCAAGGCTGGGGCAAGTTGCTTCCCGTGGAGAAGAAGGAGGACCGATTCGGGTTGGGTTATAGACCAACTCGACAAGATCAACCAGAGGCTGCAAAGGAGCCCAAGTTTGTTAGCGGGGGGATCCTCACCCCGGATGTTGTGAATAATTTGGAAGATGAGTCAGAAGACGAGCGCAACCTGGAAAGCTAGATACGTCCAAGGATCCCGGGGAGCCATGTCTTAAACTGGTCTTCACAGGAAATTATAAGAGTTACTCCCGCAAAGTAATTATTATTTCCTGTGTTTTTAGAGCATGCATCAAGTCCTGTATCTTGCCCAAGATGTCAGGACTCATTTTGTAATCGGGTCATCTTGTATTTTGTGCAAAGATCAATTAATGAATATCAGGACATCTTTTGCAAATGAGTCTCTTCTTTTCCGCTCAGTTTTTTTCATTCTTTATTTTTTTTACAAAAATAAAATGGCAATGTTTTTCAAAATAAATAACTTCATTTTCACTTTTTCTAAACAAGATAAAACTGATCACTAAAATGAACAAATCTAAACATTTGCAGAGAGTGCCCTCCAGACTGCACCGACAAAAACACTGCTATGACTTCGTATGACTTTGACAATCCGATTAATCAAGCTGATGAAGGGGTTGAAGATGATTATGAGCTACCTGGAGAGCTAGCCATGTTGTTGAGACAAGAGGAGAAGGTTATCACTCCTCATCAGGAGGAAGTTGAGACGGTTAATCTTGGTACAGAAGAAGACTTGAAAGAAGTTAAGATCGGGGCCTGCCTGCAAGATTCAGTAAAAGAGCAACTAATTGACATGCTTCGGGAGTATGTGGATGTTTTGCTTGGTCTTATCAGGATATGCCAGGGTTGGACACCGACATTGTTATGCACAAGCTGCCTCTGAAAGAAGATTGTCCACCAGTAAAACAGAAGTTACGCCGTACTTGCCCAGATATGGCAATGAAGATAAAAGAAGAGGTACAAAAACAGTGTGATGCCGGTTTCCTTGCTGTGACTAGTTACCCACCGTGGGTCGCCAACATTGTACCTGTGCCTAAGAAGGATGGCAAGGTGAGGATGTGTGTGGATTAACGTGACCTGAACAGAGCCAGCCCGAAAGATGACTTCCCATTACCTCACATTGATGTATTGGTCGACTATACGGCTCAGTTCTCGGTGTTCTCCTTCATGGATGGATTTTCAGGATATAATCAGATTAAAATGTCACCTGAAGACATGGAGAAGACAACTTTCATCACACCCTGGGGCACATTCTGTTATAAGGTGATGCCATTCAGACTGGAGAATGCTGGTGCCACTTATCAACGGGCTATAGTAACATTATTCCATGACATGATCCACAAGGAAATTGAATGTTATGTGGATGACATGATTGCCAAGTCCCTCACAGAAGAAGACCACCTGGTGAATCTGTTGAAGCTATTCAAGCGTCTGAGGAAGTACCAATTGAAGTTAAACTCCAACAAATGCACATTCGGGGTGCGATCCGGTAAACTGTTGGGATTTATTGTGAGTAAGAAAGGGATTGAAGTTGACCCTGACAAAGTCAAAGCCATTCAAGAAATGCCTGCACCAAAGACCGAAAAAGAAGTTTGAGGGTTTCTAGGTAAATTGAACTACATTTCACGGTTCATATCTCACCTTACAGCAACCTGTGAGCCCTTGTTCAAATTGTTAATGAAAGAACAAACGGTCAGGTGGAATGAAGACTACCAGAAGGCTTTTGACAAAATCAAGGAATACTTACAAGAGCCTCCAATCCTTATGCCTCCAGTTGAAGGAAGACCTCTAATCATGTACTTGACAGTATTAGAAGGGTCAATGGGGTGTGTGTTGGGCCAGCATGACGAGTCTAGTCGAAAAGAGTATGCAATTTACTACCTAAGCAAAAAGTTTACCGACTGTGAACAACGTTATTCACTGCTCGAGAAAACTTGTTGTGCTTTAGCGTGGGCTGCTCGCCGACTAAGGCAGTATATGTTGACCCACACAACTTTATTGATCTCCAAAATGGACCCAGTTAAGTACATTTTTGAGAAGCCAACACTTACCGAACGGGTTGCAAGATGGCAAATGATCCTCACGGAATATGACATTCAGTACACCTCCCAAAAAGCCATCAAAGGTAGTGTATTGTCTGACTATCTTGCTGAGCAACCCATTGATGATTACCAGCCTATGAGATTTGACTTCCCTGATGAAGACATCATGTTCATAAAAGCAAAAGATCATGAAGAGCCTATTCACACTGAAGGTCCTGACCCAGAAGAAGAATGGACTATGATGTTTGATGGGGCTGTTAATATGAATGGTCGTGGTGTTGGTGCAGTACTCATTACACCTAAAGGAGTTCACATGCCTTTCTCGGCAAAACTCACTTTTAACTCCACTAACAAAGAAGCTGAGTACGAAGCTTGTATTATGGGGATTGAGGAAGCCATTGACCTCAGGATCAAGACTTTGACAGTATTCGGAGATTCAACTCTGTTAATCAATCAAACCAACGACAAATGGTACACTCACCAGGATCATCTGATTCCATACCGGGATTAAACAAGGAGATTACTGACTTTCTTCACTACAGTCAAGCTTGAGTATATCCCTCGAGATGAAAATCAGTTTGCAGATGCTCTGGCTACCATTTCATCCATGATCAAAGTTCAAGCTGCCAACTTTGTGCCTCGGATTTCAGTATCCAGACTTGACAGACCAGCATACGTGTTCTCAATAGACCTTGCTAAAGATGATAAGCCTTGGTTTCATGACATCAAATGCTTCTTGGAGGATCAAACATACCCACTTGGGGCATCATCCAATGATAAGAAGACATTAAGAAGGCTAGCTGGTAGTTTCTTCCTGAATGCTGATGGTTCCTTGTACAAGAGAAACTTTGATATGGTACTTCTCAGATGTGTTGATAAGACAGAAGCAGACTTGTTGATGCACGAGGTGCACGAAGGATCCTTTGGTACCCATGCTGGAGGGCATGCAATGGCTAAAAAGTTGTTAAGATCAGGCTATTATTGGATCACAATGGATGCAGACTGTTGTGCTTATGCTAGAAAGTGTCATAAATGCCAGATCTATGCAGATAAAGTGCATGTGCCTCCAAATCCCCTGAATGTGATGTCTTCACCCTGGCCCTTTGCCATGTGGGGCATTGATATGATTGGCAAGATTGAACCGACTGCTTCAAATTGCCACAGATTCATCCTGGTAGCGATTGACTATTTCACCAAGTGGGTTGAGGCAACTTCGTATGCAAATTTCACCAGGCAAGTGGTAGCCCGATTCCTGAAGAGAGACATCATCTGTCGGTATGGAGTGCCCGAGTGAATCATTACTGATAATGGTTCCAACTTAAACAATAAAATGATGGCAGAGCTGTGCCGGGACTTCAAGATCCAACACCACAATTCTTCTCCTTACAGGCCAAAGATGAATGGCGCTGTAGAGGCAGCTAACAAGAATATTTAGAAGATTGTGCAAAAGATGGTGGTCACCTATAAAGACTGGCATGAAATGCTACCATTTTCGTTGCATGGGTACCGTACCTTAATCAGAACATCCACTGGGGCAACACCGTATCAGCTTGTTTATGGTAGAGATGGTGGTCACCTATAAAGACTGGCATGAAATGCTACCATTTTCGTTGCATGGGTACCGTACCTTAATCAGAACATCCACTGGGGCAACACCGTATCAGCTTGTTTATGGTATGGATGCAGTACCTTCCTTCAACAGAAGAGATTAGCTGCGATCTGTCATGGGCAGCTGTATCAGAAGAGAATGAAGAAAGCCTTCGATCAGAAAGTCAGGCTTCGGGAATACCAAGTGGGAGATCTTGTGCTGAAAAGACTCCTCCCTCCTCATACAGACCACAGGGGCAAGTGGACTCCGAATTACGATGGTCCATTCATAGTAAAGAAAGTTTTCTCTGGTCGAGCACTGATGCTCAGTACTATGGATGGTGAAGACTTCCTGTCCCCTGTGAATTCAGATGCAGTTAAAAAATACTTCGCATAAAAAGACCCGCTGGACATAAAAACAGAATGAAAGTCCAGGCAAAAATAGGGCATCCCGGCGAGTCAAAAACAGAATAAAAGACTCGGGCAAAAATAAGGGAAAATAAATAAAAAATGTACACCCGCTGAGTTGAAAAGCCGCATTGGACAGCTCAGGCAAAAATGGGTATCCCGGTGGATTGAAAACCCGAAAGGGTGATCCATGCAAAATAAGGGAATAAGCGAACGACTGTATTCTGAATTCGTCTGTATCACTTACAACCTGGCAAGCTTCGAAAGGTTCGAGCATCGGTCAAAATCAACCTTCTTCAAGAGCAAGATGAGAAGAACGTCAATGTCATACGAGTCATAGCGAAAGGGAAGCTCACTGAAGCGTCATCAACATTGCCAGCACCTTTTTGTTTCTCAATTTTGTAACAATCTCCTCATTTCAGGGGATCTGTTTCTTTGTCTGTACTTGCCAATTCAGGGCACAAAGATTAATAAAATCAGATTTTCAGTTACACTTTGTCTCGTACATTTTTTATTTGCAGAAATGTCCGATGTCCTTAATATTATGGTTGCATAAATACAGATGCGTCTTTTCTAAATTTACATGCTTGCAGGAAATATACTTCTTACTCCTAGGAGTGTCTAAATTCTTATAATGGAATCCAGTAAGGGATACCTCGGGGTACTCGTACGTTTCTTTGTCATAATGGGATTGCAGGTATTCAAAGTGCAACATGGGGCACGAAAGCTTCTCCCCAGCAGGATGCCAAATCATCAATTCCTCAACACTTTCTCCAGGACAGCATCAGAAGGGGCTCATTTCCCCAACTGAGTACATCATCCTCAGCAGGATCCCCAAGGAAATCACTAGGAAGGTCGTTCCTCCCTAGCCAAGTGTGAGGTAGGGAACTATCTCCCCGCAGAGTTTCAGACTCTATCCAGAAGAGCAATGTCTGAAGATTTCACAACAAAGTGACGAAAGCTTCCACAGACCCCAGCTATGCTCCTCATCATCAAGATAGGTCTATCAGTGACCTGTTTCCCCAAGCAGTCATACATCTTATCAGATCTACCAATGATCTTTTCCCCCAGCTGGGACATTCTTTCAAAGCATATCAGCCAGAGATCTTCACCGCAACGGGATCCGAATCCCGGACCGGTATCTTTGCACGATCATGGCATTCACATCATATTTCCCCCCAGAGCGTAGCATTCCGTCTAATACGGAGCATTACGGAAAAAAACAAACATATTGCATAATCATAAGTCATGTTTTGAATCAAATACCTGTATATACCAACATTCCATATCCGAAGACTCACAGCCCCAGCAGAAAGCCTAAGTGTCCCCGTTACTCTCACAAATACAGATACATGTTCCTTTTGGAACTCGTCTGTGTCATCATTCCCCAGTAAATTCGCCCGAACAAACAGATATCTATACACTCGTTGAACACTCGTCTGTGTCTCATCTCATACTTTTTACTCATACAGATACTCGTCCGTATCTTGTATACACCACTTATCTTCCTCAGATTTGAACACTCGTCTGTGTTCTTTGTTAACCAGTTGGTACTCGTCCGTACCATCATCTCTAAACATGCGTCCGTGTTTGTTTCTACCGATACTCGTCTGTATCGTAGTCTTAAGGATGCTCGTCCGCATCTTTAATCTATACACAATGTCAAACACTTATACCTTTTCTTGAATTCAGACACTCGTCCGTGTCTACCATTCCCTAAAAGAGTCCCCAGCAAATCCCCAGTAAAAAGTAAAATTTCTTTCCTATCTGACATTCATCCTATGTCATGATACTTCTGGCAGCCGTACCCTTCCAGGTGATTGTCCTTCACCTCTTGATGATCGTCCTTCATCATCCACCAGCGGAGTCTCCATTATTGGAACCCTTTTATATCCGACATTCGTCCTATGTCGTGATATTTTAGCAGTCGTACCCTGCTAGGTGATCGTCCTTCACCTCTTGATGATCGTCTTTCATCATTTTATCTGATGGTCATCCCCATCGTTGATCTTGTTATCTGACATTCGTCCTATGTCATGATAAACCCTGAGAGCTGCCGTACCCTTCTAGGTGATCATCCTTCACCTCTTGATGATCGTCCTTCGTCATGCTTATCCGATGGTCGTCCCCATCATTGACCTTTTCTATCCGGCATTCGTCCTATGTCGTGATGCTTCCGACAACCGTAACTTGCCAGGTGATCGTCCTTCACCTTGGATGACCGTCCCTCATCCTTATCCCCAACAGAGCAGCCGTCCCCTGCTAGGTGATCGTCCTTCACCCTTGATGACCGTCCCTCATCATTTATTTCATCAACCCGATAGTCTCCTCCATCATTTACCTTTAATCCCCAGAGATTCTTGTTACTTTACCTGATGACCGTCCCCATCATGGTCTCCTCATTTCCCCAGCACATCGGTCGTCCCCGTCATTGCTTCATCCCCAACAGTTGTCCCCTGCTTGACGGTCGTCCTCCGTCGCCCGCACTTTATAATCATACTTTACTTCCTTTTACAATCTATATCCCTTTTCTTCTTCACAACCAGTGAGTGCAAATTTTGGACAGTCTTTGGTATTCAACCACAAGTTATCTTGTTTGCCTGTTAAGCCACCGCTTACATCCTACACAGCTAACTCATGTTTGAATAGGGGCAGCTGTAAACACCCCAAATTTGCCCTCACTCATTTCACCATGGCTTGTGATTCTTTTCATGTGCATAAGTTCAATCATATTACCTTTTTGCTTCATTGCATTGGTTCTAATTCATCTGCATCTAGGGTTTGTGATCTGAGCCATCCCTGAGCCATTTGGGCCACTCCAAAGGTCTTCAATCATCTCAAGAGGGTCCACGTATGTTCAAACATCATATTATATCCTCCCAAGATCAAGAAAGTCAGAAAATCACAAGAACTGAGAAAGGCATGGAAGCAAAGCCAAGCTTAACTGCACATATGACATAAAATCAGGGTTTTGGTTTCAAAGGCCTTAACTCCAAATTGTTTGGTCATTCTTGTTTCTATTGGTCTCTATATGTCATAAGGATCATGCATACCAATTTTCATGAAGAAATTCAATGGGGAAGGCATCTGATCAATAGATGACCTCTTGAGCAAGTCAGTGCAAAATCAGGGCATCTGAGGCCCCCAATCATCCAACCAAAGGGTCTTCTCCATCATTTTGAGTGTATATGATCATTATTTGATCTTAGAAGAAGTTAGAAGTTCACAAAATTGAAGAATTTCAAGCCATTTGCAAAGTTGCCATTTTGGGAAAGTGACTTGTAATGCAAACTTGCCATTTTGGGAAAGTTTTTTAACCTCCTCTTTCTTAACCAAAACGGCTTCAAATGAAAAATTATTGGTCATGAAAGTTGTATATTGGATCATTCCCTTTTCAAAAAGTACAAGAACTTGACCTAATTTATTTTGGAACTCAAGTTATGGCTTGTCAAAGTTGGGAAAAATCACATAAATTTCACTTTTACACCAAAGAGGGAAACTTGCAAATTCTTATGCCAAGCATTTTTGTGACCTCAAACACACTTCTACATGTCTTAACATCATAATGCATTGCCTAAGGATCAGAATTGGCCCAATAATCATTTCATCCCATGCCTTGAACATCAAGAAATCAAAAGGGGCCAAACTTCATGAAAATTGCAAAAGGGCACATAACCTTCCACAAGCTTGCTGAATCACCTCAATTTCAAATCTATGGTTCTCCTTGATATATGTTGAGCCAGGACAAGCCAAAAGACAGCTGCAAAACCAGCCCATACCTCAAGTACAAGTCATGTTGACATTTTGGCAACTTGCCCATACCAATCAGCATAGCCCACCACCCACTCTCTGACCTATCACAACTTGTTATGTGGATCAAACACAGCTCATAACACAAGACATTGAAGCCTAAAACCTCAGATTGCCCAAGTTCTCAAAAACTCCCCAACTTGCAAAACCTTTCGAAACACACAACTCAGCCAACAAATCCCCAAACTTTTTCCACCATTCAACTCCATATTCATTAAGGATCATTTCCCACCCTTCATTTTGCCTCAAAACACCCTGTATCAAAAACACGATTTTGACATTTCTTGAACTGAGTTTCAGCCAACACCACTTAGAGGCCATATAAACTCCAACCAAGCATCACAAACTCTTCAGGAAGGTCATTGGAGCTGATTTGAGGCAAAGAAGCAGCCAGCCAGTACCATTTTCGAAAGCTTCAGTTCAGGTAACCTCAAGAACAAATTTTCCAGAAATGGTTTCTTAAGTTCTTAGATTGTTCTCCATGCTTCACTGATCACACTGCACCTTTTGGTTTTGAAAATGATTAAGTTTTAAGCATGTATGAAGCTTCTGAAATTTCTGAAAGATTTTCTGTTTTGCTTCGAATCTCCTTGTTCATGTGAAATAAATTCTGTTTGATGGCTGATTCTTGTTTAGAATGGGGTGGGGATCATTTTTGGAGATTTTGGTAGTTTGATTTCACGTATTGAGAGAGATAGCATGAGAGGCTGGCCGGAGAAGATGACCAGAACACTGTTCCGGTCACCTGAAAGTAATTAGGGCTCAGATTAGGGTTTTAATCTTAATTAGCGTAGTTTGAATTCTGCCCTTTGGATAGTGTAAACACCCAAAATTTGCCCTCACTCATTTCACCATGGCTTGTGATCTTTTCATTTGCATTTGCATAAGTTCAATCATATCATCTCATATTACATTTTTGCTTCACTGCATTGGTTCTATGTCATCTGCATCTAGGGTTTGTGATCTGAGCAATCCCTGAGCTATCTGAGCCACTCCAAGGGTCTTCAATCATCTCAAGAGGGTCCATGTATGTTCAAGCATCATATTATATCCTCCCAAGGTCAAGGAAGTCAGAAAATCACAAGAACTAAGAAAGGCATGGAAGCAGAGCCAAGCTCAACTGCACAGATGACATAAAATCAGGGTTTTGGTTTCAAAGGCCTTAACTCCAAATTGTTTGGTCATTCTTGTTTCAATTGGTCTCTATATGTCATAAGGATCATGCATACCAATTTTCATGAAGAAATTCAATGGGGAAGGCATCTGATCAATAGATGACTTCTTGAGCAAGTCAGTGCAAAATCAGGGCATCTGAGGCCCCCAATCATCCAACCAAAGGGTCTTCTCCATCATTTTGAGTGTATATGATCTTTATTTGATCTTAGAATAAGTTAGAAGTTCACAAAATTGAAGAATTTCAAGCCATTTGCAAAGTTGCCATTTTGGGAAAGTGACTTGTAATGCAAACTTGCCATTTTGGGAAAGTTTTTTAACCTCCTATTTCTTAATCAAAAAGGCTTCAAATGAAAAATTATTGGTCATGAAAGTTGTATATTGGATCATTCCCTTTTCAAAAAGTACAAGAACTTGACCTAATTCATTTTGGAACTCAAGTTATGGCTTGTCAAAGTTGGGAAAAATCACATAAATTTCACTTTTACACCAAAGAGGGAAACTTGCAAATTCTTATGCCAAGCATTTTTGTGACCTCAAACACACTTCTACATGTCTTAACATCATAATGAATTGCCTAAGGATCAGAATTGGCCCAATAATCATTTCATCCCATGCCTTGAACATCAAGAAATCAAAAGGGGCCAAACTTCATGAAAATTGCAAAAGGGCACATAACCTTCCACAAGCTTGCTGAATCACCTCAATTTCAAATCTATGGTTCTCCTTGATCTATGTTGAGCCAGTACAAGCCAAAAGACAGCTGCAAAACCAGCCCATACCTCAAGTACAAGTCATGTTGACATTTTGGCAACTTGCCCATACCAATCAGCATAGCCCACCACCCACTCTCTGACCTATCACAACTAGTTATGTGGATCAAACACAGCTCATAGCACAAGACATTGAAGCCTAAAACCTCAGATTGCCCAAGTTCTCAAAAACTCCCCAACTTGCAAAACCTTTCGAAACACACAACTCAGCCAACAAATCCCCAAACTTTTTCCACCATTCAACTCCATATTCATTAAGGATCATTTCCCACCCTTCATTTTGCCTCAAAACACCCTGTATCAAAAACACGATTTTGACATTTCTTGAATTGAGTTTCAGCCAACACCACTTAGAGGCCATATAAACGCCAACCAAGCATCACAAACTCTTCAGGAAGGTCATTGGAGCTGATTTGAGGCAAAGAAGCAGCCAGCCAGTACCATTTTTCGAAAGCTTCAATTCAGGTAACCTCAAGAACAAATTTTCCAGAAATGGTTTCTTAAGTTCTTAGATTGTTCTCCATGCTTCACTGATCACACTGCACCTTTTGGTTTTGAAAATGATTAAGTTTTAAGCATGTATGAAGCTTCTGAAATTTCTGAAAGATTTTCCGTTTTGCTTCGAATCTCCTTGTTCATGTGAAATAAATTCTGTTTGATGGCTGATTCTTGTTTAGAATGGGGTGGGGATCATTTTTGGAGATTTTGGTAGTTTGATTTCACGTATTGAGAGAGATAGCATGAGAGGCTGGCCGGAGAAGATGACCAGAACACTGTTCCGGTCACCTGAAAGTAATTAGGGCTCAGATTAGGGTTTTAATCTTAATTAGCGTAGTTTGAATTCTGCCCTTTGGATAGTGTAAACACCCAAAATTTGCCCTCACTCATTTCACCATGGCTTGTGATCTTTTCATTTGCATTTGCATAAGTTCAATCATATCATCTCATATTACATTTTTGCTTCACTGCATTGGTTCTATGTCATCTGCATCTAGGGTTTGTGATCTGAGCAATCCCTGAGCTATCTGAGCCACTCCAAGGGTCTTCAATCATCTCAAGAGGGTCCATGTATGTTCAAGCATCATATTATATCCTCCCAAGGTCAAGGAAGTCAGAAAATCACAAGAACTAAGAAAGGCATGGAAGCAGAGCCAAGCTCAACTGCACAGATGACATAAAATCAGGGTTTTGGTTTCAAAGGCCTTAACTCCAAATTGTTTGGTCATTCTTGTTTCAATTGGTCTCTATATGTCATAAGGATCATGCATACCAATTTTCATGAAGAAATTCAATGGGGAAGGCATCTGATCAATAGATGACTTCTTGAGCAAGTCAGTGCAAAATCAGGGCATCTGAGGCCCCCAATCATCCAACCAAAGGGTCTTCTCCATCATTTTGAGTGTATATGATCTTTATTTGATCTTAGAATAAGTTATAAGTTCACAAAATTGAAGAATTTCAAGCCATTTGCAAAGTTGCCATTTTGGGAAAGTGACTTGTAATGCAAACTTGCCATTTTGGGAAAGTTTTTTAACCTCCTATTTCTTAATCAAAAAGGCTTCAAATGAAAAATTATTGGTCATGAAAGTTGTATATTGGATCATTCCCTTTTCAAAAAGTACAAGAACTTGACCTAATTCATTTTGGAACTCAAGTTATGGCTTGTCAAAGTTGGGAAAAATCACATAAATTTCACTTTTACACCAAAGAGGGAAACTTGCAAATTCTTATGCCAAGCATTTTTGTGACCTCAAACACACTTCTACATGTCTTAACATCATAATGAATTGCCTAAGGATCAGAATTGGCCCAATAATCATTTCATCCCATGCCTTGAACATCAAGAAATCAAAAGGGGCCAAACTTCATGAAAATTGCAAAAGGGCACATAACCTTCCACAAGCTTGCTGAATCACCTCAATTTCAAATCTATGGTTCTCCTTGATCTATGTTGAGCCAGTACAAGCCAAAAGACAGCTGCAAAACCAGCCCATACCTCAAGTACAAGTCATGTTGACATTTTGGCAACTTGCCCATACCAATCAGCATAGCCCACCACCCACTCTCTGACCTATCACAACTAGTTATGTGGATCAAACACAGCTCATAGCACAAGACATTGAAGCCTAAAACCTCAGATTGCCCAAGTTCTCAAAAACTCCCCAACTTGCAAAACCTTTCGAAACACACAACTCAGCCAACAAATCCCCAAACTTTTTCCACCATTCAACTCCATATTCATTAAGGATCATTTCCCACCCTTCATTTTGCCTCAAAACACCCTGTATCAAAAACACGATTTTGACATTTCTTGAATTGAGTTTCAGCCAACACCACTTAGAGGCCATATAAACGCCAACCAAGCATCACAAACTCTTCAGGAAGGTCATTGGAGCTGATTTGAGGCAAAGAAGCAGCCAGCCAGTACCATTTTTCGAAAGCTTCAATTCAGGTAACCTCAAGAACAAATTTTCCAGAAATGGTTTCTTAAGTTCTTAGATTGTTCTCCATGCTTCACTGATCACACTGCACCTTTTGGTTTTGAAAATGATTAAGTTTTAAGCATGTATGAAGCTTCTGAAATTTCTGAAAGATTTTCCGTTTTGCTTCGAATCTCCTTGTTCATGTGAAATAAATTCTGTTTGATGGTTGATTCTTGTTTAGAATGGGGTGGGGATCATTTTTGGAGAGTTTGGTAGTTTGATTTCACGTATTGAGAGAGATAGCATGAGAGGCTGGCCGGAGAAGATGACCAGAACACTGTTCCGGTCACCTGAAAGTAATTAGGGCTCAGATTAGGGTTTTAATCTTAATTAGCGTAGTTTGAATTCTGCCCTTTGGATAGTGTAAACACCCGAAATTTGCCCTCACTCATTTCACCATGGCTTGTGATCTTTTCATTTGCATTTGCATAAGTTCAATCATATCATCTCATATTACATTTTTGCTTCACTGCATTGGTTCTATGTCATCTGCATCTAGGGTTTGTGATCTGAGCAATCCCTGAGCTATCTGAGCCACTCCAAGGGTCTTCAATCATCTCAAGAGGGTCCATGTATGTTCAAGCATCATATTATATCCTCCCAAGGTCAAGGAAGTCAGAAAATCACAAGAACTAAGAAAGGCATGGAAGCAGAGCCAAGCTCAACTGCACAGATGACATAAAATCAGGGTTTTGGTTTCAAAGGCCTTAACTCCAAATTGTTTGGTCATTCTTGTTTCAATTGGTCTCTATATGTCATAAGGATCATGCATACCAATTTTCATGAAGAAATTCAATGGGGAAGGCATCTGATCAATAGATGACTTCTTGAGCAAGTCAGTGCAAAATCAGGGCATCTGAGGCCCCCAATCATCCAACCAAAGGGTCTTCTCCATCATTTTGAGTGTATATGATCTTTATTTGATCTTAGAATAAGTTAGAAGTTCACAAAATTGAAGAATTTCAAGCCATTTGCAAAGTTGCCATTTTGGGAAAGTGACTTGTAATGCAAACTTGCCATTTTGGGAAAGTTTTTTAACCTCCTATTTCTTAATCAAAAAGGCTTAAAATGAAAAATTATTGGTCATGAAAGTTGTATATTGGATCATTCCCTTTTCAAAAAGTACAAGAACTTGACCTAATTCATTTTGGAACTCAAGTTATGGCTTGTCAAAGTTGGGAAAAATCACATAAATTTCACTTTTACACCAAAGAGGGAAACTTGCAAATTCTTATGCCAAGCATTTTTGTGACCTCAAACACACTTCTACATGTCTTAACATCATAATGCATTGCCTAAGGATCATAATTAGCCCAATAATCATTTCATCCCATGCCTTGAACATCAAGAAATCAAAAGGGGCCAAACTTCATGAAAATTGCAAAAGGGCACATAACCTTCCACAAGCTTGCTGAATCACCTCAATTTCAAATCTATGGTTCTCCTTGATCTATGTTGAGCCAGGACAAGCCAAAAGACAGCTGCAAAACCAGCCCATACCTCAAGTACAAGTCATGTTGACATTTTGGCAACTTGCCCATACCAATCAGCATAGCCCACCACCCACTCTCTGACCTATCACAACTAGTTATGTGGATCAAACACAGCTCATAGCACAAGACATTGAAGCCTAAAACCTCAGATTGCCCAAGTTCTCAAAAACTCCCCAACTTGCAAAACCTTTCGAAACACACAACTCAGCCAACAAATCCCCAAACTTTTTCCACCATTCAACTCCATATTCATTAAGGATCATTTCCCACCCTTCATTTTGCCTCAAAACACCCTGTATCAAAAACACGATTTTGACATTTCTTGAACTGAGTTTCAGCCAACACCACTTAGAGGCCATATAAACGCCAACCAAGCATCACAAACTCTTCAGGAAGGTCATTGGAGCTGATTTGAGGCAAAGAAGCAGCCAGCCAGTACCATTTTCGAAAGCTTCAGTTCAGGTAACCTCAAGAACAAATTTTCCAGAAATGGTTTCTTAAGTTCTTAGATTGTTCTCCATGCTTCACTGATCACACTGCACCTTTTGGTTTTGAAAATGATTAAGTTTTAAGCATGTATGAAGCTTCTGAAATTTCTGAAAGATTTTCCGTTTTGCTTCGAATCTCCTTGTTCATGTGAAATAAATTCTGTTTGATGGCTGATTCTTGTTTAGAATGGGGTGGGGATCATTTTTGGAGAGTTTGGTAGTTTGATTTCACGTATTGAGAGAGATAGCATGAGAGGCTGGCCGGAGAAGATGACCAGAACACTGTTCCGGTCACCTGAAAGTAATTAGGGCTCAGATTAGGGTTTTAATCTTAATTAGCGTAGTTTGAATTCTGCCCTTTGGATAGTGTAAACACCCGAAATTTGCCCTCACTCATTTCACCATGGCTTGTGATCTTTTCATTTGCATTTGCATAAGTTCAATCATATCATCTCATATTACATTTTTGCTTCACTGCATTGGTTCTATGTCATCTGCATCTAGGGTTTGTGATCTGAGCAATCCCTGAGCTATCTGAGCCACTCCAAGGGTCTTCAATCATCTCAAGAGGGTCCATGTATGTTCAAGCATCATATTATATCCTCCCAAGGTCAAGGAAGTCAGAAAATCACAAGAACTAAGAAAGGCATGGAAGCAGAGCCAAGCTCAACTGCACAGATGACATAAAATCAGGGTTTTCGTTTCAAAGGCCTTAACTCCAAATTGTTTGGTCATTCTTGTTTCAATTGGTCTCTATATGTCATAAGGATCATGCATACCAATTTTCATGAAGAAATTCAATGGGGAAGGCATCTGATCAATAGATGACTTCTTGAGCAAGTCAGTGCAAAATCAGGGCATCTGAGGCCCCCAATCATCCAACCAAAGGGTCTTCTCCATCATTTTGAGTGTATATCATCTTTATTTGATCTTAGAATAAGTTAGAAGTTCACAAAATTGAAGAATTTCAAGCCATTTGCAAAGTTGCCATTTTGGGAAAGTGACTTGTAATGCAAACTTGCCATTTTGGGAAAGTTTTTTAACCTCCTATTTCTTAATCAAAAAGGCTTCAAATGAAAAATTATTGGTCATGAAAGTTGTATATTGGATCATTCCCTTTTCAAAAAGTACAAGAACTTGACCTAATTCATTTTGGAACTCAAGTTATGGCTTGTCAAAGTTGGGAAAAATCACATAAATTTCACTTTTACACCAAAGAGGGAAACTTGCAAATTCTTATGCCAAGCATTTTTGTGACCTCAAACACACTTCTACATGTCTTAACATCATAATGCATTGCCTAAGGATCAGAATTGGCCCAATAATCATTTCATCCCATGCCTTGAACATCAAGAAATCAAAAGGGGCCAAACTTCATGAAAATTGCAAAAGGGCACATAACCTTCCACAAGCTTGCTGAATCACCTCAATTTCAAATCTATGGTTCTCCTTGATCTATGTTGAGCCAGGACAAGCCAAAAGACAGCTGCAAAACCAGCCCATACCTCAAGTACAAGTCATGTTGACATTTTGGCAACTTGCCCATACCAATCAGCATAGCCCACCACCCACTCTCTGACCTATCACAACTTGTTATGTGGATCAAACACAGCTCATAACACAAGACATTGAAGCCTAAAACCTCAGATTGCCCAAGTTCTCAAAAACTCCCCAACTTGCAAAACCTTTCGAAACACACAACTCAGCCAACAAATCCCCAAACTTTTTCCACCATTCAACTCCATATTCATTAAGGATCATTTCCCACCCTTCATTTTGCCTCAAAACACCCTGTATCAAAAAAACGATTTTGACATTTCTTGAACTGAGTTTCAGCCAACACCACTTAGAGGCCATATAAACGCCAACCAAGCATCACAAACTCTTCAGGAAGGTCATTGGAGCTGATTTGAGGCAAAGAAGCAGACAGCCAGTACCATTTTCGAAAGCTTCAGTTCAGGTAACCTCAAGAACAAATTTTCCAGAAATGGTTTCTTAAGTTCTTAGATTGTTCTCCATGCTTCACTGATCACACTGCACCTTTTGGTTTTGAAAATGATTAAGTTTTAAGCATGTATGAAGCTTCTGAAATTTCTGAAAGATTTTCCGTTTTGCTTCGAATCTCCTTGTTCATGTGAAATAAATTCTGTTTGATGGTTGATTCTTGTTTAGAATGGGGTGGGGATCATTTTTGGAGAGTTTGGTAGTTTGATTTCACGTATTGAGAGAGATAGCATGAGAGGCTGGCCGGAGAAGATGACCAGAACACTGTTCCGGTCACCTGAAAGTAATTAGGGCTCAGATTAGGGTTTTAATCTTAATTAGCGTAGTTTGAATTCTGCCCTTTGGATAGTGTAAACACCCGAAATTTGCCCTCACTCATTTCACCATGGCTTGTGATCTTTTCATTTGCATTTGCATAAGTTCAATCATATCATCTCATATTACATTTTTGCTTCACTGCATTGGTTCTATGTCATCTTCATCTAGGGTTTGTGATCTGAGCAATCCCTGAGCTATCTGAGCCACTCCAAGGGTCTTCAATCATCTCAAGAGGGTCCATGTATGTTCAATCATCATATTATATCCTCCCAAGGTCAAGGAAGTCAGAAAATCACAAGAACTAAGAAAGGCATGGAAGCAGAGCCAAGCTCAACTGCACAGATGACCTGAAATAAGGGTTTTGGTTTCAAAGGCCTTAACTCCAAAGTTTTTGGTCAATCTTGTTTCTATTGGTCTCTATATGTTATAAGGATCATTCATACCAATTTTCATGAAGAAATTCAATGGGGAAGGCATCTGACCAAAAGATGACTTCTTGAGCAAGTCAGTGCAAAAATCAGGGCATCTGAGGCCCCCAATCATCCAACCAAAGGGTCTTCTCCATCATTTTGGATGTGTATGATCTTTATTTTATCTTAGAAGAAGTTAGAAGTTCACAAAATTGAAGAATTTCAAGTCATTTGCAAAGTTGCCATTTTGGGAAAGTGACTTGTAATGTAAACTTGCCATTTGGGGAAAGTTTTTCAACCTCCTCTTTTTGATTCAAAAATTCTTCAAATGAAAAATTCTTGGTCATGAAATTTGTAGATTGGATCCTCCCATTTTCAAAAAGTACAGGAACTCATTCTAATTCATTTTAGAACAAAAGTTATGGCCTTGCAAAGTTGGACAAAATCACTTATTTTTCACTTTGTACCAAAGAGGGAAGTTTGCAAATTCTTATGCCAAGACAATTTGGGACCTCTAATGCATCTCTACACATAATATCATCCTAGTGCAACTCATTTGGATCATATTTGTGCCTTGAATCACAAGCTTTCATGTTTAGAACTTCACAAAATTCAAAAGGGGCCAAACTTCCCAAAAATTGCAAAACATCACACAAACTTCATCCCACTTGCCAAATTGCCTCAAAGCCAATTCCATGGACTTCCCTAAAGTCAGCTGCGTAGGACACCCCATTGTCCTTGGCCTGCCACCAGCCCATGCCTTCACTTACACAAATGTTGAGTTTATGCATTTTGCTCCATACCAATCACACTGCTCCACAACAACTCTCTGACCTATCAAGGATTGATATGTGGACTTCAAGCAACCCAACACATAACACAACACATCCTGAAACTCCAAGAACTCAGCACACTCCAAAATCCCCAAGTTTGCAAAAGCTTTCGAATCTCTTGATTCAACCATCAAACCTTCAAGTTTCTTTCACCATTCAACTCACCATGATCCACTGATCATTTCCCACCCTTCATTTGGCCCTAAAACCTTCACAATCAAAAATATGATTTTCACATTCCACAAACTGAACTTCTGCCATTTGCATTTTGAGGCCATATAAACTCCAACCAAGCATCACAAACACTTGAGGAGGATCATTGGAGCTGATTTGAAGCAAGGAACTGGCCAGAAAGCACCATTTTCGAAAGCTTCAGTTCAGGTAACCTCAAGAACAAATTTTCCAGAAATGCATTTTTAAGTTTCTAATTGATTCTTCATGATTCACTGATGATCCTGATATGTTTAGTTTTGAAAATGGTCAAGTATTAAGCATGTATTGAACCTCTGAAATTTTCTGCGTATTTTCCGTTTGGGTTTGATTCTTGATCTTGAGTAAAAATAAATGAGTTTTAGGGCTGGATTCATGTTTAGGGTTGTTAGATGTTTGATTCTGGAGAGTTAGAGAGCTTAGGATTGCGTATGGAGTGAGATAGCACGTTTGGCTGGCCGGAGAAGATGACCGGAACACTGTTCCGGTCACCTGAAAGTAATTAGGGCATCAGATTAGGGTTTAATCATAATTAGTGAAGTTTGAATTTGGGCCGTCCATTAGCGCGCGAAGCCAATTCCCTCCCCTTTCCTTTTGAACCTCAGCCACTGGATCTGATTACTTTCATTAATTCATATTTTAAATTCATTTTAATTGCACTTTCTTTATCATTTTATTAAAAATAGCAAAATGCATCAAAAAATTCTGAAAATATTTATTAAATCTTTTAATAATTTTCAGAACCCAAAAATATTTTTATTTTTATTTTTTGCATTAAAAATTATTTTAAAATAATTTAAATGATTATTTTTAATTATTTAATGAGAATTAATTAATTAAAAATACATTTAGGTATTTAAAAATTCCAAAAAAAATTCACATTGCATTTTGATACATTTAGAAACATTATCAAACTCTTCAAACAAATTTCTTTTTGGTTCTTGACCTATTTTGACATTTTTCTTTGGAATTAAAGTTCTTAAAAGGCAATATTTTGGTCCTAACTTAGAAAAATCCATTCTGCCTAACCTTGAAGAGTTTGATGATGGTTCTTTTTGCATTGCATCCTTCATAACATGTAGTTTCTAGGGTAAAATTGGTTTGAATTTATATTCCATTTTCAATTTATTGTGAATTTTCCCTTTTGAAGTGCCTTAAAACCCTAGCCAACTTGAAAAAATCATAACTCCCATTAGGTTAAGAGTTAGATCCCCTCCTTTGGGCAGTGAGCTTATGTAGGGTTAGGGTTCCTTTGATTCCATTTTCAATTTTTTATCATGTCATTTGCTTCTGTTTTTGAATTTGGTATTGCATGTTGTGTATAAACCCTAATTTTTGCCTTCATGTGCATCCATCTTCCATATGCTTGCACACATGAACTTTACATGACATTTTGTGCATTCACGTGACTTCTAAGACATCTTAGGACACATTAGAATCATGTTTGATCATTGCATCAATCATTTTCCATGTTATGCATTCATTCCATTTCATGAACTTTCATGAACTTTCATGGTTTAAAACATGCTTCATTTGCATCCTCATCCTTGTATGATCATCCTCATATCTTGACATGCTTTCATACCATCTCATAACATCATTTTCATCATGGATATGTGTCTGATTTTGGTTTACATCCTTGCTTTCATTTCATTTTCATTTCATTTCATTTCTTTATGCTAACTTTTCAGGTGGTAAGTACTTTGAGAAGTGAATTTGCCTTCACTTCTCACTTCTCTTCTCATCTCTTCTTTTATGCATCCTTGCTGCATTTTGTGTTTGTATTAGAGTGAGCTTGCTCATTCATGTCTCCTTCTCACTTTCTTTCTTCAAGCAACTTATCTTCTTAAGTGAAGTAAGTTGGCTTGCTTCTTCTGCTTCTTCCTCATTTCATTTCCTTCTTCCTTGGTGGTTTTCCTCCTGAAGATCTTTTGCAAGCCTCATAAACCCTAGGGATACCCAAGCATGATCACAATTAGGGTTTGATTAGCCCCTCATTAATTTTACCTTTGTGTCATCTTTGAGTCTTCTCTTCTCACCTCATAATCAAGGACTAAACCTTAAAGGTTTTAAGGCTTTGTGATTAAGCTTATGCCTGCATCCTTCTATTAGGATGGAGTGTATAACTTTAATCCTAAGTGTTAAACCCTTGATGTGTTTAAATCCTTTAAACAATCCATCTAATAATCATTAAGACATCAAGCTTGTAACTTGGGCCTTGCATCAGGGTTCTAATTCTTCCTTAATTGGTTAAGAAGGACTAACCCTAGTGTTAATGGACAAGTCCCCCTCAAGTTGTCTTACAAACCCTAAAATCCACTTCTTAATCTTATCATTAACTAAAACCCATTAAATAAAGGTCTTGTTTTGTCATGAGGTTAATCCCTAGTCATGGATTAAGTTGAGGAGCCTTCCTCAGCTTAAATGTTCTCATCTATTATACTTCTATTAGGATGGTGTAATGAGTCCATTAAATCCTTGATTATGGCTTAAACTCATTACTTAACACTAAACAAAAACTCCAAAAAACATCTAAATAATTGCAAGTAGGTTAATGATCTTAATCCTACACCATGGTGATTAAGTGTGAGGTGTTTACTTCATACTTAAGGTATTCTCATTACCCCTAATCAAAGGGAGGATGTGATGAGTTTACTAACCCTTGGTTTAGGCTTAAGCTCATTAACATATAACAAACTCAAAAAGAAATAAAACATTGAAAACACAAAAAAAAAAATAATCGTCTCCTCCGGGATTCTTTTCTCATCTCATTCACTCATAAACGAGAACTTGCTTCTTCCGTCTGATGCAAAACAGTTTGCACTTGAGCCAGACAGGTCATACACTTGAGCATAGACAAGTAAGCAGTTCACAAGTCAATTTATCTTTCAGTCTCTTTGGGTTGAACTACGGTGTTCTGACTTCCTCATTGCACCAGAGGATACGTAGGCATAACTTAACAGTTATCGAACAAAAGTCTCTGTATATCCCCCACCCTTCCAGCATTATTCTTTGAGTCTCATAGTCTTGAGCTTCATTCTTTCCTTGCACTAACACTCTCATATTTCATTTCACTTCTTTTACACTGACACTTGCATTCTTTTCTAGTTTTTTCACACCAAAATAGCACTGACACTACCCCTTTAAAACACAAATCTTTCAAGCGTGGATCCCGTCGAGTACGGCGGACAATCTGGGTGCTAATACCTTCCCAGGTTGTAACCAACCCCCTTTCTCTGTTTCTCTGGTGCGCAACCGTCTTATCCATCTTTTCCCAGGTTTTTGCAGCATTACCTTTCCTTCGGGATATAAATGCCTAGCTGGCAACTCTTTTCTTTTCATTTCACCCTTGTGTGTTCTATCCTCTTCGCCGACCGTTCGCGTCTGTACCCCCTCTTGACCAGGTGTCATTTGGTGGGAGCGACAGCTTGGCGACTCTGCTGGGGACCCTTATATTGCAACCAGGGCTTCTGGTTCTTTTTGTGGGTTCCTCATAGCGCTTGTTTGATTTGTGTTTACTGGGGTGTTATGTGTTATTGTGTGTTTATTCGTTTTTGCTTTATTTACTGCTTTATGTACAACTTTATTTACTGCTTTCTATACAGTTTTTTCATATTTCATGCTGTCATTATCATTGCTGGATCTGGCTTCTGTTTTGATGGGTGGGGTTCCATTGAGAGTTTGAGGTCCTATACCTGGGACCTGAGTGACACCTAGGCTAGATTGGTTCATATTCTTTCCCATTCCATTTCGGTCTGGTGTGGGAATATGAAACACGGTTCAGATGTGGGTTTCTTCTTGAGAACTCTGTGCTACAGATTTCCTGTAGTGCTAGTGCTATCTGGGAAGCCTGCTAAGTCTGGGTGACCTTTATTATGACCTTCAGAAACTGAGGTGAATTAGGGGAGGATCTTTTATGGTTATTGTAAACACATTACCTCCGGGTTAGAAGTGTTTACACTTCTCATAACTGATCCAAGTCTGAGGATCCTTGTTTTAGAACATTACCTGTGAGGGGGTTGGGCTGTTTACAGGTTTGCAGGTACCCTTGGCCACAACATATCCTGTGTTTGTTTTGTTTAAGAGTACTCCACTTTGGACAGTTTTTGTGATTAACCCTGGACATGTGACTCTTTATTTGAGTCCCCCACCTTGGTTACTGGATTTCTAAACCTCCATCTGGACTTTTGAACATACATGGGCTTATATCAAGACAGTTAATCAGATCCAGCTTGATCACAAACCCTTGCATATCATTTGCATATATCATCATTGCATCATTTAACATTTGTTTATTTGTTTTTCAGGGTATCCACATCATATCTGGTTTGGTTTTGACCCCTTCTTCTGCATAGACCTTTGCTTCACCAGTTATCTGCTTCAGCTATTTTCATCTTCACCAGCATCAGCCTATCAGTGGCTCATTTCCAGCATCAGCCTGTGAATCTTCACCATCACTTATCTTCATCTTCTTCAGCAACATTCATGACTACTCCCAGGAAGAGCAACATATCCTACCACTTCTTTGAGCCTGTGTTGACTGGTATCAGGCAGGTCCAGTCACTTATCACACTTGACCACATCTCATTGTTTAGAGAGCATTATGGAAGTATCCTGGATATGGTTATGGACCTTGACCCTTCTCAGAGGAGCATGATCCACACATGCTTGCAGTTTTATGATCCTCCCTTGAGATGTTTCACCTTCCCAGACTTTCAGTTAGGGCCTCTGCTGGAAGAGTTTTCTTCATTGATTGGGGTACCTATCAGAGGTGGAATCCCTTTCAACCTAGAAATGCCAGCTCCCAGAAATGAAGAAGTAGCAAAGGCACTGTACTTGGAGCCTGCCTTGATTGAGCAAAGTATGACAACAAAAGCTGGGATCCCTGGTTTGCACTTGGACTTCTTGATTTCTCAGGCCATCCTGAATGCCTCATTGGGAGAATGGAGGGCAGTCAGTGCACTGTTAGCCCTCAGCATATATGGGGCTATACTGTTTGCAGATGAGCCCAAATTTGTCAGCAAGAATGCCATCCATCTGTTTCTTCTGAGGAACCCAGTGCCTACATTGCTGGGAGACTTTTACTACTCCATTCATCAGAGGAATGAGAAACAAAGGGGGAAGTTGGTGAGATGTTGTGCTCCTTTGTTTTACACCTGGCTGCTCAGACACCTGCCTAAGTCAGATGCCTTCCTGAACCCTCACCAACAGAAGAATTAGGCCAAGAGGCTCATTGCCTTGACTTCAGATGATATTAGATGGTGCACCCAGAGCACCAAGGGCAAGGACATTATCACCAGCTGTGGACAATACCCAAATGTGCCTCTGATAGGAGTAAAGGGTTGCATCAACTACAATCCTTTACTGTTTAAGAGACAACTGGGCTATGCTTTGGTTCACCCTCCTAGAGTGCAAGATTTAGCTGAGATCCTGTATTGTGAAGTGAAACCTAATTCAGCTGCTGTCAGACAAGCATCCTGGGCTTGGGACAACATCCAGACAAAAGGGATGGCAATTCTGGGAAGGTGTAATAATGTTGCTTCAGCTCAATACTATGAATGGTCCCATACTAGAGCTCAAATTACTGGAATACCTTTTATCTTGGAGGACATACCTGGACCCTCTACAGTCCAGCCACCAGCAACTGTCAGCCTAGAGGAATTTGAGAAGCTGAAGGAAAGGAATGAGAACCTATCTCAAGCTTTAAAGAAGACTCTTTGGGAAAGGAGTGATGGTCGTCTGGACATTAAGAGATTGGAGAAGCTCAAGGTGGAGCATCTTGCCAAAATTGAGAAGACAGAGGACTACATCAGGAAAGCAAGAGCTGGGGAACAAATACTGAAGAATTCCTGTAAAGAGGCCAAGATTCAGAAGGCTAGGACTGAGCTCTATCTGCAAGAGAGTCAGGCTAGGGTGGTCAGGATCACTGAGGCCCGTACACAAGAAGACCAGAAAACTCAAGCCAAGATTGAGTAGCTAGAGGCCAATGAGAAGAAGCAGCAGGAAGCTTTGTTGGCAGCTCAGAAGGAGATTTCAGAGTTGATGCTCAGAGCAGGATTGAAAAGATCAAAGGACCAGGATAGGCACAAGAAGCTGACCACTGCCATTGCCACCAGGAACCTCCTCATTAGGACCATTACAGAACACCCAGCTGGTCCAGTGACTGAGGCACTCCTGAAGGAGGTCAAAGAGGATGAGTTTGGACTGGATGTTTGATCCTTTGTTTGTTGTTGTTTCCATTTGATGTACCTTTTTCTTTTTGATGTATTTTGACCCTTCAAGGGCGTGTATTGTAATACAGACTATGTATTGTTCATCATTTGTAATATATTAGTTTGCTTTCATTGGGCTTCTTTTCTCAGCAACATCAAACATCTTCCTCGAGATCTGGAAAGGTCAAAACCAAGAACCAAACCGGATACCTTGGAAAGCAAATAAGCATACTGCATTGCATACTAACTTTTGTCTTGTTTTGTAGGTTTTATAATTTTTGTTTCTAACTTTGTTGTGATCTCAGGAAACATTGCTCGTCGCCGAGTGTTCCCTGTCAACCGCGCACACCGGCAAATGGAACAAGTACAGCAGGATCTGACTGAGGTCAGAAATCAGATGGCCAATGAGAGAGTAGAGATGAGAAATCAGATGTCTCAATTCATGGCAGTAATGACTGGCTTAGCCCAGAGTCAAGAAAGGTTAAGAGAGCTGGTGGAAAGACAAACTCCTGAAGAGCCTCATCTTGGAACAGGAGGAACTAGTAACAATGAACGGGGCCAGCCTCGTATTGATCCACCAGTATTTGGACCTCATTTGGATCCAGAAGCTAACATCCCGAGGAATGTGCAAGGTAATACTGCTGGAGGGAGAATCTTGCAAGAGGATCCCCAAGAGGAACAGTTTATTGTTATGGGAGTTGGAGATGAAGTATATGACAGGAGATTGGATGAAATTTCTGAGAAGTTGAGATCTTTGGAGTCTCAGAACTCTTTGGGCTTCGATGTGATGGATATGGGACTGGTGGATGGGGTGAGAATTCCCCACAAATTTAAACCCCCATGCTTTGAAAAGTACAATGGTACCTCCTGCCCACGAATTCACTTGCAGTCTTTCCTGGGAAGACTTAAAGCTTATACTATGGATGAGAAACTGTGGATGTTCTACTTTGAAGACAGTCTGACTGGGGCTTCGAGGGAGTGGTATTCACACTTGTCTAGAGCCAGCATAAGATGCTGGAAGGATTTGGCTGAGGCTTTTATCCGACAATATCAATACAACCTGGATATGGCTCCCAACATGACCCTCCTAATGGGAATGTCTCAGTCTTCTAGAGAAAGCTTCAGGGAATATGCCCAAAGGTGGAGACAGCTTGCTGCTGCTGTTCAACCACCCATGTCAGAAAGGGAAATGGCTGACATGTTCATGAATACTTTACAAGGGACATATATTGATAGACTGGCTGCTTTTTCCTCTACCAGTTTTGCCAATGTGGTCATAGCTGGTGAAAGGATTGAAAGCCTTTTAAAGATGGGCAAAATCTCCGACAGTGGTGCGAGTTCATCTAGCAATCCCAAAAAGCCTTTTGTGGGACCTCGAAGGGCCGGTGAGACCAATTCCATTCATGCAAGCAGGGGCAGACCTCAATATATGCACCGGTCAGTAGCAGCAGTTACCATTCCAGCTCCGATTCCTCAACAATCAGCATATCCTCAACAACAACAACCACAGTATCAACAACAAGTTCAGTATCCGCAACAGAGAACCTACAACAATAGAAACAACAACCAACAACAGCGTCCTTTCCAACAAAGACCATCACAAGCAAACAGGGTAATTGACCCAATCCCAATGCCGTATGCTGCACTCTTGCCACAACTCCTGAAGCTCAACCTGGTTGAGTTAAAGACATTGGCACCTCCAGATCCTCTTAATTTGCCAAAGAACTATGATGCCAATGCCAGGTGTGCATTTCACTCAAACGCACCGGGGCATAATACTGAAAAATGCAGGGCCTTACAGATGAAAGTCCAAGACCTGGTGGACTCAAAAGCTCTCAACTTTGCACCTCCTCCGAATGTCACAAGAAATCCAATGCCTAGTCACAACGGGCCTAGGATCAATGCTATTGAGGAAGGCAAACTATCCACCTTAATCACCAGTGTTGCACAGATTCGGACACCTTTGGTTGAAATCAAAGCCCAGCTTTTAGAATGCCAAGTATTCCCTGGGTGTGAGCTCGGCTGCGGGTATTGCAATATTGCAGTCAACGGGTGTGAAAGGCTGAGAAACGGCATAGATGGTCTTATTAAGAATGGTATCCTTCAGATTACGAAAACAGCGCCTACAACTCCAACAATTCCTTCACCGGCAATCACAGATACTCCTACAACATCAGCGACCATTGTTCCAACGGATTCTACTACAACTCCAACAACTGCTCAATCAATCACTTCAGTGGATACAAGTTCAGTCACCATTCCTGCTACAACTTCAACACCCATCCAGTGAGTCGTGTCTTCTATGACATCAGTAACAAATGATGAAAGCGTCTCAACGGTTACCATATACTATGACCCCGCAAATGTTCCCGCCAACAACCAACAAAATGCCACTCCTATCAGAGCACCAGTTACCATATACTATGATCCACACAACATTGTGGTCCCTTCTGCAGCTGCTATCAGTCTGGTCACTATCACAGTGCCTGGGCCAGTTCCTTACGAAAGCAGTAATGCCATCCCTTGGCATTATGGCTCAGATCTGTACTGCGAGGGACAGAAAATCACTTTGGAATCATCAACTTCTTCACCTCAAGTAGACAATGTGGGGGAGGCGGAGGCTTCACTAGAAGCGGACGTCTCTTTGCCTCGCAAATTCCAAGACCCATTGCCGAAGCAGAAGCTGCTGCTAAGGCAAAAGGGAAGAGCATGGTGCAAGAAGAACAAGTTGTCAAAGAAGCTTTAAAGACTCCTTTCGATCAAGAGGTTGATGAATTTATGAGGATCATAAAGAAAAGTGATTACAAGGTGGTGGACCAGCTTCACCAAACACCTTCCAAAATCTCCATATTATCGTTGCTAATGTGCTCCGAGGCTCATCGGAACGCACTATTGAAAGTCCTGCACGCAGCTTATGTGCCGGAGGAGATTACCGTCAATCAGTTAGAGGCTGTGGTTGGAAATGTCAAAGCTAGTAACGAACTAGGATTTACCAACATTGATCTGACAACGAAAGGTCGCAATCACAACAAGGCTCTGCACATTACCTTGGAGTGTAAGGGTGCAGTTCTCTCGCATGTATTGGTGGACACAGGGTCATCCCTCAATGTCCTGCCCAAGAAAGCCCTTGTGAAGCTGGAGTATGATGGATTGGCACTACGCCCAAGTAACTTGGTAGTGAGAGCCTTTGACGGTTCTAAAAGATCAGTTCTAGGGGAGATAGAGTTGCCTATAATGATTGGCCCACAAGTCTTCAAAACGACCTTCTTTGTGATGGATATACAGCCTGCCTACAGCTGTCTATTGGGTAGACCATGGATACACGCCGCCGGCGCCGTGACGTCAACCCTTCCCCAGAAGTTAAAATTCGAGTGGGAAGGCCAAGTCATTACCATTTGTGGGGAAGAGGATATTTTTGTTAGCCAGCTGGCCACCTTCAAATACATTGAAATGGATGGGGAGATCCATGAAACCATGAGCCAAGGGTTGAGGCCCTTAATATTAATGAAACATCTGCTGTGCTTGGGACCTCCATCACATCGTATCAGCAAGCCCGGAAGGTTGTTGAGGAAGGTACCGCCCAAGGCTGGGGCAAGCTGCTGCCCGTGGAAAGGAAAGAAGACCGATTCGGGTTGGTTTACAAACCAACTCGACAAGATCAATCAGAGGCTGCAACGGAGGCCAAGTTTATTAGCGGGTGGATGCTCACCCCGGATGCTGTGAATAGCTTGGAAGATGAGTCAGAAAACGAGCGCAACCTGGAAAGCTGGATACGTCCAAAGATCCCGGGGAACCATGTCTCAAACTGGTCTTCCCAGGAAATTATAAGAGTTACTCCTGCAAAGTAATTATTATTTCCTGTATTTTAAAGCATGCATCAAGTCCTGCATCTTGCCCAAGATGTCAGGACTCATTTTGTAATCGGGCCATCTTGTATTTTGTGCAAAGATCAATTAATGAATATCAGGACATCTTTTGCAAATGAGTCTTTTCTTTTCCGCTCACTGTTTTTCATTTTTCATTTTTTGTACAAAAATAAAATGGCAATGCTTTTCAAAATAAATAACTTCATTTTCACTTTTTCTAAATAAGATAAAACTGATCACTAAAATGAACAAATCTAAACCCTTGCAGAAAGTGCCCTCCAGACTGCACCGACAACGACACTGCTATAACTTCGTATGACTTTGACAATCCGATTAATCAAGCTGATGAAGGGGTTGAAGAAGATTATGAATTACCTGAAGAGCTAGCCAGGTTGTTAAGGCAAGAGGAGAAGGTTATCATTCCTCATCAGGAGGAGGTTGAGACGGTTAATCTTGGTACAGAAGAAGACTTGAAAGAAGTTAAGATCGGGGCCTGCTTACAAGATTCAGTGAAAGAGAAACTGATTGACATGCTTCGGGAGTATGTGGATGTTTTTGCCTGGTCTTATCAGGATATGCCAGGGTTGGACACCGACATTGTCATGCACAAGCTACCGCTGAAAGAAGATTGCCCACCAGGAAAACAGAAGTTGCGCCGTACTCGCCCAGATATGGCAATGAAGATAAAAGAAGAGGTACAAAAGCAGTGGGACACGGGTTTCCTTGCTGTGACTAGTTACCCGCCGTGGGTTGCTAATATTGTATCTGTGCCTAAGAATGATGGCAAGGTGAGAATGCGTGTGGATTACCGGGATCTGAACAGAGCCAGCCCGAAAGATGATTTCCCATTACCTCACATTGATGTATTGGTCGACAATACGGCTCAGTTCTCGGTATTCTGCTTCATGGATGGATTTTCAGGATATAATCAGATCAAGATGTCACCTGAAGACATGGAGAAGACCACTTTCATTACACCCTGGGGCACATTCTGTTATAAGGTGATGCCGTTCGGACTGAAGAATGCTGGTGCCACTTACCAACGGGCTATGGTAAAATTGTTCCATGACCTGATCCACACAGAAATTGAATGTTATGTGGATGACATGATTGCCAATTCCCTCACAGAAGAAGACCACCTGGTGAATCTGTTGAAGTTATTCAAGCGTCTGAGGAAGTACCAATTGAAGTTAAACCCCAACAAATGCACATTCGGGGTGCGATCCGGTAAGCTGCTGGGATTTATTGTAAGTGAGAAAGGGATTGAAGTTGACCCTGATAAAGTCAAAGCCATTCAAGAAATGCCTACACCGAAGTCTGAAAAAGAAGTTCGGGGGTTTCTAGGTAGATTGAACTACATTTCACGGTTCATATCTCACCTTACAGCAACTTGTGAACCCTTGTTCAAGTTGTTAAGGAAAGAACAAACGGTCAGGTGAAATGAAGACTGCAAAGGGCTTTTGAAAAAATCAAGGAATACCTACAAGAGCCTCCGATACTTATGCCTCTAGTTGAAGGAATACCTCTAATAATGTACTTGACAGTATTAGAAGAGTCAATGGGGTGTGTGTTGGGCCAGCATGACGAGTCTGGTCGAAAAAAGATACTACCTAAGCAAAAAGTTTACTGACTGTGAACAACGTTATTCACTGCTCGAGAAAACTTGTTGTGCTTTAGCGTGGGCTGCTCGCCGACTAAGGCAGTATATGTTGACCCACACCACTTTATTGATCTCCAAAATGGACCAAGTTAAGTACATTTTTGAGAAGCCAACACTTACCGGACGGGTTGCAAGATGGAAAATGATCCTCACAGAATATGACATTCAGTACACCTCCCAAAAGGCCATCAAAGGCAGTGTATTGTCTGACTATCTTGCTGAGCAACCCATTGATGATTACCAGCCTATGAGATTTGACTTCCCTGATGAAGACATCATGTTCATAAAAGCAAAAGATCATGAAGATCCTACTCACACTGAAGGGCCTGACCCAGAAGAAGAATGGACTATGATGTTTGATGGGGCTGTTAATATGAATGGTCGTGGTGTTGGTGCAGTACTCATTACACCTAAAGGAGTTCACATGCCTTTCTCGGCAAAACTCACTTTTAACTGCATTAATAACGAAGCTGAGTACGAAGCTTGTATTATGGGGCTTGAGGAAGCCATTGACCTCAGGATCAAGACTTTGATAGTATTCGGAGATTCAGCTCTGGTAATCAATCAAACCAACGGCAAATGGTACACTCACCAGGATCATCTGATTCCATACCAGGATTATACAAGGAGATTACTGACTTTCTTCACAACAGTCAAGCTTGAGTATATCCCTCGAGATGAAAATCAGTTTGCAGATGCTCTGGCTACCATTTCATCCATGATCAAAGTTCAAGCTGCCAACTTTGTGCCTCGGATTTCAGTGTCCAGACTTGACAGACCAGCATACGTGTTCTCAATAGACCTTGCTAAAGATGATAAGCCTTGGTTCCATGACATCAAATGCTTCTTTGAGGATCAAACATACCCACCTGGGGCATCATCCAATGATAAGAAGACATTAAGAAGGCTAGCTGGTAGTTTCTTCCTGAATGTTGATGGTTCCTTGTACAAGAGAAACTTTGATATGGTACTTCTCAGATGTGTTGATAAGACAGAAGCAGACTTGTTGATGCACGAGGTGCACGAAGGATCCTTTGGTACCCATGCTGGAGGGCATGCTATGGTTAAAAAGTTGTTAAGATCAGGTTATTACTGGATCACAATGGATGCAGACCGTTGTGCATATGCCAGAAAATGCCATAAATGTCAGGTTTATGCGGATAAAGTGCATGTGCCTCCCAATCCTTTGAATGTGATGTCTTCACCCTGACCCTTTGCCATGTGGGGCATTGATATGATTGGAAAGATTGAACCAACTGCTTCAAATGGCCACAGATTCATCCTGGTAGCCATTGACTATTTTACCAAGTGGGTCGAAGCAGCTTCTTATGCTAATGTTACAAGGCAAGTGGTAGCCAGATTCCTGAAGAGAGACATCATCTGTCGGTATGGAGTGCCCGAGCGAATCATTACTGATAATGGTTCCAACTTGAACAACAAAATGATGGCAGAACTGTGTCGGGACTTCAAGATCCAACACCACAACTCTTCTCCTTACAGGCCAAAGATGAATGGCATTGTGGAGGCAGCTAACAAGAATATCAAGAAGATTGTGCAGAAGATGGTGGTTACCTATAAAGACTGGCATGAAATGCTACCATTTGCTTTACATGGGTACCGTACGTCAATCAGAACTTCCACTGGGGCAACACCGTATCAGCTGGTTTATGGTATGGAGGCAGTCCTACCAGTTGAAGTTGAATTACCCTCCTTACGGGTATTAATGGATGTTAAGATAAACGAAGCAGAATGGGTCCGATCCCGATACGAACAACTGAATCTGATTGAAGAGAAGAGATTAGCTGCGATCTGTCATGGGCAGCTGTATCAGAAGAGAATGAAGAAAGCCTTCGATCAGAAAGTCAGGCTTCGGGAATACCAAGTGGGAGATCTTGTGCTGAAAAGACTCCTCCCTCCTCATACAGACCACAAGGGCAAGTGGACTCCGAATTACGATGGTCCATTCATAGTAAAGAAAGTTTTCTCATGTGGAGCACTGATGCTCAGTACTATGGATGGTGAAGACTTCATGTCCCCTGTGAATTCAGATGCAGTTAAAAAATACTTCGCATAAAAAGACCCGTTGGACATAAAAACAGAATGAAAGTCCAGGCAAAAATAGGGCATCCCGGCGAGTCAAAAATAGAATAAAAGACTCGGGAAAAAATAAGGTAAAATAAATAAAAAATGTACACCCGCTGAGTTGAAAAGCCACATTGGACAGCTCAGGCAAAAATGGGTATCCCGGTGGATTGAAAACCCGAAAGTGCGATCCACGCAAAATAAGGGAATAAGCGAACGACTGTATTCTGAATTCGTCTGTATCACTTACAACCTGGCAAGCTTTGAAAGGTTCGAGAATCAGTCAGAATCAACCTTCTTCAAGAGCAAGATGAGAAGAACGTCAATGTCATACGAGTCATAGCGAAAGGGAAGCTCACTGAAGCATCATCAACATTGCCAGCACCTTTTTGTTTCTCAATTTTGTAACAATCTCCTCATTTCAGGGGATCTGTTTCTTTGTCTGTACTTGCCAATTCAGGGCACAAAGATTAATAAAATCAGATTTTCAGTTACACTTTGTCTCGTACATTTTTTATTTGCAGAAATGTCTGATGTCCTTAATATAATGGTTGCATAAATACAGATGCGTCTTTTCTAAATTTACATGCTTGCAGGAAATATATTTCTTACTCCTAGGAGGGTCTAAATTCTTAAAATGGAATCCTGTAAGAGATACCTCGGGGTACTCGTACGTTTCTTTGTCATAACGGGATTGCAGGTATTCAAAGTGCAACATGGGGCACAAAAGCTTCTCCCCAGCAGGATGCCAAATCATCAATTCCTCAGCACTTTCTCCAGGACAGCATCAGAAGGGGCTCATTTCCCCAACTGAGTACATCATCCTTAGCAGGATCCCCACAGAAATCACTAGGAAGGTCGTTCCTCCCCAGCCAAGTGTCAGGTAGGGAACTATCTCCCCGCAGAGTTTCAGCCTCTATCCAGAAGAGCAATGTCTGAAGATTTCACAACAAAGTGACGAAAGCTTCCACAGACCCCAGCTGGTCTCCTCATCATCAAGATAGGTCTATCAGTGACCTGTTTCCCCAAGCAGTCATACATCTTATCAGATCTACCAATGATCTTTCCCCCCAGCTGGGACATTCTTTCAAAGCAGATCAGCCAGAGATCTTCACCGCAACGGGATCCGAATCCCGGATCGGTATCTTTGCACGATCATGGCAATCACATCATATTTCCCCCCAGAGCGTAGCATTCCGTCTAATACGGAGAATTACGGAAAAAATCAAACATATTGCATAATCATAAGTCATGTTTTGAATCAAATACCTGTATATACCAACATTCCATATACGAAGACTCACAGCCCCAGCAGAAAGCCTAAGTGTCCCCGTTACACTTACAAATACAAATACATGTTCCTTTTGGCACTCGTTTGTGTCATCATTCCCCAGTAAATTCGCCCGACCAAACAGATATCTATACACTCGTTGAACACTCGTCTGTGTCTCACTCATACTTTTTACTCATACAGATACTCGTCCGTATCTTGTATACACCACTTATCTTCCTCAGATTTGAACACTCGTCCGTGTTCTTTGTTAACCAGTTGGTACTCGTCCGTACCATCATCTCTGAACATGCGTCCGCGTTTGTTTCTACCGATACTCGTCCGTATCGTAGTCTTAAGGATGCTCGTCCGCATCTTTAATCTAAACACAATGTCAAACACTTATACCTTTTCTTGAATTCAGACACTCGTCCGTGTCTACCATTCCCCAAAAGAGTCCCCAGCAAATCCCCAGTAAAAAGTAAAATTTCTTTCCTATCTGACATTCGTCCTATGTCATGATACTTCTGGCAGCCGTACCCTTCCAGGTGATCATCCTTCACCTCTAGATGATCGTCCTTCATCATCCACCAGCGGAGTCTCCATTATTGGAACCCTTTTATATCCGGCATTCGTCCTATGTCGTGATATTTTAGCAGCCATACCCTGCTAGGTGATCGTCCTTCACCTCTTGATGATCGTCTTTCATCATTTTATCCGATGGTCATCCCCATCGTTGATCTTGTTATCTGACATTCGTCCTATGTCATGATAAAACCTGAGAGCAGTCGTACCCTGCTAGGTGATCGTCCTTCACCTCTTGATGATCATCCTTCATCATGCTTATCCGATGGTCGTCCCTATCGTTGACCTTTTCTATCCGGCATTCTTCCTATGTCGTGATGCTTCCGGCAACCGTACCTTGCCAGGTGATCGTCCTTCACCTTGGATGACCGTCCCTCATCCTTATCCCCAACAGAGCAGCCGTCCCCTACTAGGTGATCGCCCTTCACCCTTGATGACCGTCCCTCATCATTTATTTCTTCAACCCGATGGTCGCCCCCATCATTTACCTTTAATCCCCAGAGAGTCTTGTTACTTTACCTGATGATCGTCCCCATCATGGTCTCTTCATTTCCCCAGCACGTCGGTCGTCCCCGTCATTGCTTCATCCCCAGCAGTTGTCCCCTGCTCGACGGTCGTCCTCCGTCGCCCGCACTTTATAATCATATTTTACTTCCTTTTACAATCTATATCCCTTTTCTTCTTCACAACCAGTGAGTGCAAATTTTGGACTGTCTTTGGTATTCAACCACAAGTTATCTTGTTTGCCTGTTAAGTCGCCGCTTACATCCTACACAGCTAACTCATTTTTGAATAGGGGAAGCTGTAAACACCCCAAATTTGCCCTCACTCATTTCACCATGGCTTGTGATTCTTTTCATGTGCATAAGTTCAATCATATTACCTTTTTGCTTCACTGCATTGGTTCTAATTCATCTGCATCTAGGGTTTGTGATCTGAGCCATCCCTGAGCCATTTGGGCCACTCCAAAGGTCTTCAATCATCTTAATAGGGTCCATGTATGTTCAAACATCATATTATATCCTCCCAAGATCAAGAAAGTCAGAAAATCACAAGAACTGAGAAAGGCATGGAAGCAAAGCCAAGCTTAACTGCACAGATGACCTAAAATTAGGTTTTGGTTTCAAAGGCCATAACTCCAAATTGTTTGGTCATTCTTGTTTCTATTGGTCTCTATATGTCTTAAGGATCATGCATACCAATTTTCATGAAGAAATTCAATGGGGAAGGCATCTGATCAATAGATGACTTCTTGAGCAAGTCAGTGCAAAATCAGGGCATTTGAGGCCCCCAATCATCCAACCAAAGGGTCTTCTCAATCATTTTGAGTGTATATGATCTTTATTTGATCTTAGAAGAAGTTAGAAGTTCACAAAATTGAAGAATTTCAAGCCATTTGCAAAGTTGCCATTTTGGGAAAGTGACTTGTAATGCAAACTTGCCATTTTGGGAAAGTTTTTTAACCTCCTCTTTCTTAACCAAAAAGGCTTCAAATGAAAAATTCTTGGTCATGAAAGTTGTAGATTGGATCATTCTCTTTTCAAAAAGTACAAGAACTTGACCTAATTCATTTTGGAACTCAAGTTATGGCTTGTCAAAGTTGGGAAAAATCACATAAATTTCACTTTTACACCAAAGAGGGAAACTTGCAAATTCTTATGCCAAGCATTTTTGTGACGTCAAACACACTTCTACATGTCTTAACATCATAATGCATTGCCTAAGGATCAGAATTGGCCCAAGAATCATTTCATCCCATGCCTTGAACATCAAGAAATCAAAAGGGGCCAAACTTCATGAAAATTACAAAAGGGCACATAACCTTCCACAAGCTTGCTGAATCACCTCAATTTCAAATCTATGGTTCTCCTTGATCTATGCTGAGCCAGGACAAGCCAAAAGACAGCTGCAAAACCAGCCCATACCTCAAGTACAAGTCATGTTGACATTTTGGCAACTCGCCCATACCAATCAGCATAGCCCACCACCCACTCTCTGACCTATCACAACTTGTTATGTGGATCAAACACAGCTCATAACACAAGACATTGAAGCCTAAAACCTCCGATTGCCCAAGTTCTCAAAAACTCCCCAACTTGCAAAACCTTTCGAAACACACAACTCAGCCAACAAATCCCCAAACTTTGTCCACCATTCAACTCCATATTCATTAAGGATCATTTCCCACCCTTCATTTTGCCTCAAAACACCCTGTATCAAAAACACGATTTTGACATTTCTTGAACTGAGTTTCAGCCAACACCACTTAGAGGCCATATAAACTCCAACCAAGCATCACAAACTCTTCAGGAAGGTCATTGGAGCTGATTTGAGGCAAAGAAGCAGCCAGCCAGTGCCATTTTCGAAAGCTTCAGTTCAGGTAACCTCAAGAACAAATTTTCCAGAAATGGTTTCTTAAGTTCTTAGATTGTTCTCGATGCTTCACTGATCACACTGCACCTTTTGGTTTTGAAAATGATTAAGTTTTAAGCATGTATGAAGCTTCTGAAATTTCTGAAAGATTTTCCGTTTTGCTTCGAATCTCCTTGTTCATGTGAAATAAATTCTGTTTGATGGCTGATTCTTGTTTAGAATGGGGTGGGGATCATTTCTGGAGAGTTTGGTAGTTTGATTTCACGTATTGAGAGAGATAGCATGAGAGGCTGGCCGGAGAAGATGACCGGAACACTGTTCCGGTCACCTGAAAGTAATTAGGGCTCAGATTAGGGTTTTAATCTTAATTAGCGTAGTTTGAATTCTGGCCCTTGGATAGTGTAAACACCCCAAATTTGCCCTAACTCATTTCACCATGGCTTGTAATCTTTTCATTTGCATTTGCATAAGTTCAATCATATCATCTCATATTACATTTTTGCTTCACTGCATTGGTTCTAAGTCATCTACATCTAGGGTTTGTGATCTGAGCAATCCCTGAGCTATCTGAGCCACTCCAAGGGTCTTCAATCATCTCAAGAGGGTCCATGTATGTTCAAGCATCATATTATATCCTCCCAAGGTCAAGGAAGTCTGAAAATCACAAGAACTAAGAAAGGCATGGAAGCAGAGCCAAGCTCAACTGCACAGATGACCTGAAATTAGGGTTTTGGTTTCAGAGGCCATAACTCCAAAGTTTTTGGTCATTCTTGTTTCTATTGGTCTCTATATGTTATAAGGATCATGCATACCAATTTTCATGAAGAAATTCAGTGGGGAAGGCATATGACCAAAAGATGACTTCTTGAGCAAGTCAGTGCAAAAATCAGGGCATCTGAGGCCCCCAATCATCCAACCAAAGGGTCTTCTCCATCATTTTGGATGTGTATGATCTTTATTTTATCTTAGAAGAAGTTAGAAGTTCACAAAATTAAAGAATTTCAAGTCATTTGCAAAGTTGCCATTTTGGGAAAGTGACTTGTAATGTAAACTTGCCATTTTGGGAAAGTTTTTCAACCTCCTCTCTTTGATTAAAAAATGCTTCAAATGAAAAATTCTTGGTCATGAAAGTTGTAGATTGGATCCTCCCATTTTCAAAAAGTACAAGAACTCATTCTAATTCATTTTAGAACAAAAGTTATGGCCTTGCAAAGTTGGACAAAATCACTTATTTTTCACTTTGTACCAAAGAGGGAAGTTTGCAAATTCTTATGCCAAGCCAATTTGGGACCTCTAATGCATCTCTACACATCATATCATCCTAGTGCAACTCATTTGGATCAGATTTGTTCCTTGAATCACAAGCTTTCATGTTTAGAACTTCACAAAATTCAAAAGGGGCCAAACTTCCCAAAAATTGCAAAACATCACACAAACTTCATCCCACTTGCCAAATTGACTCAAAGCCAATTCCATGGACTTCCCTAAAGTCAGCTGCGCAGGACACCCCATTGTCCTCGGCCTGTCACCAGCCCATGCCTTCACTTACACAAATGTTTACTTTATGCATTTTGCTCCATACCAATCACACTGCTCCACAACAACTCTCTGACCTATCAAGGATTGATATGTGGACTTCAAGCAACCAAACACATAACACAACACAGCCTGAAACTCCAAGAACTCAGCACACTCCAAAATCCCCAAGTTTGCAAAAGCTTTCGAATCTCTTGATTCAACCATCAAACCTTCAAGTTTCTTTCACCATTCAACTCACCATGATCCACTGATCATTTCCCACCCTTCATTTGGCCCTAAAACATTCACAATCAAAAATACGATTTTCACATTCCACAAACTGAACTTCTGCCATTTGCATTTTGAGGCCATATAAACTCCAACCAAGCATCACAAACACTTGAGGAGGATCATTGGAGCTGGTTTGGAGCAAGGAACTGGCCAGAAAGCACCATTTTCGAAAGCTTCAGTTCAGGTAACCTCAAGAACAAATTTTCCAGAAATGCGTTTTTAAGTTTCTAATTGATTCTTCATGATTCACTGATGATCCTGATATGTTTAGTTTTGAAAATGGTCAAGTATTAAGCATGTATTGAACCTCTGAAATTTTCTGCGTATTTTCCGTTTGGCTTTGATTCTTGATCTTGAGTAAAAATAAATGAGTTTTAGGGCTGGATTCATGTTTAGGGTTGTTAGATGTTTGATTCTGGAGAGTTAGAGAGCTTAGGATTGCGTATGGAGTGAGATAGCACGTTTGGCTGGCTGGAGAAGATGACCGGAACACTGTTCCGGTCACCTGAAAGTAATTAGGGCATCAGATTAGGGTTTAATCATAATTAGTGAAGTTTGAATATGGGTCGTCCATTAGCGCGCAAAGTCAATTCCCTCCCCTTTCCTTTTGAACCTCAGCCACTGGATCTGATTACTTTCATTAATTCGTATTTTAAATTCATTTTAATTGCACTTTCTTTATCATTTTATTAAAAATAGAAAAATGCATCAAAAAATTCTGAAAATTTTTATTAAATCTTTTAATAATTTTCAGAACCCAAAAATATTTTTATTTTTATTTTTTGCATTAAAAATTATTTTTAAATCATTTAAATGATTATTTTTAATTAGTTAATGAGAATTAATTAATTAAAAATACATTTAGGTATTTAAAAATTCCAAAAAAAATTCACATTGCATTTTGATACATTTAGAAACATTATCAAACTCTTCAAACAAATTTCATTTTGGTTCTTGACCTATTTTGACATTTTTCTTTGGAATTAAAGTTCTTAAAAGGCAATATTTTGGTCCTAACTTAGAAAAATCCATTCTGTCTAACCTTGAAGAGTTTGATGATGGTTCTTTTTGCATTGCATCCTTCATATCATGTAGTTTCTAGGGTAAAATTGGTTTGAATTTATCTTTCATTTTCAATTTATTGAGCATTTTTCCTTTTGAAGTGCCTTAAAACCCTAACCAACTTGAGAAAATCATAACTCCCATTAGGTTAAGAGTTATATCCCCTCCTTTGGGAAGTGAGCTTATGTAGGGTTAGGGTTCCTTTGATTCCATTTTCAATTTTTTATCATGTCATTTGCTTCTGGTTTTGAATTTGGTATTGCATGTTGTGTATAAACCCTAATTTTTGCCTTCATGTGCATCCATCTTCCATATGCTTGCACACATGAACTTGCCATGACATTTTGTGCATTCACATGACTTCTAAAACATCTTAGGACACATTATAATCATGTTTGATCATTGCATCATTCATTTTCCATGTTATGCATTCATTCCATTTCATGAACTTTCATGGTTCAAAACATGCTTCATTTGCATCCTCATCCTTGTATGATCATCCTCATCTCTTGACATGATTTCATACCATCTCATAGCATCATTTGCATCATGGATATGTTTCTGATTTTTGTTTACATCCTTGCTTTCATTTAATTTTCATTTCATTTCATTTCTTTATGCTAACTTTTCAGGTGGTAAGTACTTTGAGAAGTGAATTTGCCTTCACTTCTCACTTCTCTTCTCATCTCTTCTTTTATGCATCCTTGCTGCATTTTGTGTTTGTATTAGAGTGAGCTTGCTCATTCATGTCTCCTTCTCACTTTCTTTCTTCAAGCAACTTATCTTCTTAAGTGAAGTAAGTTGGCTTGCTTCTTCTGCTTCTTCCTCATTTCATTTGCTTCTTCCTTGGTGGCTTTCCTCCTGAAGATCTGTTGCAAGCCTCATAATCCCTAGGGATACCCAAGCATGATCACAATTAGGGTTTGATTAGTCCCCCATTAGTTTTACCTTTGTGTCATCTTTGAGTCTTCTCTTCTCACCTCATAATCAAGGACTAAACCTTAAAGGTTTTAAGGCTTTGTGATTAAGCTTATGCCTGTATCCTTCTATTAGGATGGAGTGTATAACTTTAATCCTAAGTGTTAAACCCTTGATGTGTTTAAATCCTTTACACAATCCATCTAATAATCACTAAGACATCAAGCTTGTAACTTGGGCCTTGCATCAGGGTTCTAATTCTTCCTTAATTGGTTAAGAAGGACTAACCCTAGTGTTAATGGACAAGTCCCCCTCAAGTTGTCTTACAAACCCTAAAATCCACTTCTTAATCTTATCATTAACTAAAACCCATTGAATAAAGGTCTTGTTTTGTCATGAGGTTAATCCCTAATACTGGATTAAGTTGAGGAGCCTTCCTCAGCTTAAATGTTCTCATCTATTATCCTTCTATTAGGATGGTGTAATGAGTCCATTAAATCCTTGATTATGGCTTAAACTCATTACTTAACACTAAACAAAAACTCCAAAAAACATCTAAATAATTGCAAGTAGGTTAATGATCTTAATCCTACACCATGGTGATTAAGTGTGAGGTGTTTACTTCATACTTAAGGTATTCTCATTACCCCTAATCAAAGGGAGGATGTGATGAGTTTACTAACCCTTGGTTTAGGCTTAAGCTCATTAACTTACGACAAACTCAAAAAGCAATAAAAGATTGAAAACACAAAAAAAAAAACAATAATCGTCTCCTCCGGGATTCTTTTCTCATCTCATTCACTCATAAACGAGAACTTGCTTCTTCCGTCTGATGCAAGACAGTTTGCACCTGAGCCAGACAGGTCATACACTTGAGCATAGACAAGTAAGCAGTTCACAAGTTAATTTATCTTTCAGTCTCTTTGGGTCGAACTACGGTGTTCTGACTTCCTCATTACACGATAGGATACGTAGGCATAACATAACAGTTATCGAACAAAAGTCTCTGTATATCCCCCCCTTCCAGCATTATACTTTGAGTCTCATAGTCTTGAGATTCATTCTTTCCTTGCACTAACACTCTCATATTTCACTTCACTTCTTTTACACTGACACTTGCATTCTTTTCCAGCTTTTGCACACCAAAATAGCACTGACACTACCCCTTTAAAACACAAATCTTTCAAGCGTGGATCCCGTCGAGTACGACGGACAATCTGGGTGCTAATACCTTCCCAGGTTGTAACCAACCCCCTTTCGCAGTTTCTCTGGTGCGCAACCGTCTTATCCATCTTTTCCCAGGTTTATGCAGCATTACCTTTCCTTCGGGATAAAAATGCCTAGCTGGCGACTCTTTTCTTTTCAGTTCACCCTTGTGTGTTCTATCCTCTTCGCCGACCGTTCACGTCAGTACCCCCTCTTGACCGGGTGTCATTTGGTGGGAGCGACAGATAGCGCGCGAAGTCAATTCCCTCCAACCTGACTTTGAATCTAGGCCCTCAGATTAGTTGACTTTCATTAAAATTCATTTAATTTTCATTTAATTTGCATTTTCTTTATCATTTTATTTAAATAGTAAAACACTTTCAAAAAATTTTATCTTTTGCATTTTCCTTTCAAATATTTTTCTCATTCTGAAAATAATTTTTATTTAATTTTTTGCATAAAATTTGTATTTTTAAAATATTTAAATGTTTATTTTAATTAATTAATGGAAATTAATTAATTAAAATACCATTTAAGTTTCTAAAAATCACCAAAAAAATCACATTGCATCTTGACATATTTAGAGACATTATCAAATCATTCATACAAATTTCTTTTTGGTTCTTGACCTATTTTGACATTTTTCTTTGGATTTAAGGTTCTTACAAATCAATATTTTGACCCTAACTTGGAAAAATCTTTTCTGCCTAACCATGGAGAGTTTGATAATGGTTCTTTTTGCATTGCATTCCACATACCATATAGTTTCTAGGATAAAATTTGCATGAATGTATCTTTCATTTTCAATTTGTTTTGCATTTTTCCTTTTGAGGTTCCTTAAAACCCTAGCAAATTTAGGAAAATCAAAACTTTCATTAGGTTAAGAGTTAGGTCTTTCCCTTTGGGCAGTGAACTTATATAGGGTTAGGGTTCCTTTGATCCTATTTTCAATTTTTTATCTTGTCATTTGCTTCTGATTTTGCATTTTGCATTGCATCTTGTTCATAAACCCTAATTTGCATCTCCATTTGCATCCATCCTTCATATTCTTGCATACATGAACTTGCCATGACATTTTGTGCATCCAAATGACATATAATACATCCTAAGACACATTAGAATCATGTTTGATCATTGCATCATCCATTTTCCATGCTTTTGCTTTCATTTGATGTCATGAGCATTCATGAACTTTCATGCTTCTTACTTGTCTCATTTTGCATTCTCATCTCTTGTATGAACATATATATTACTTGACATGCTTTCATACTACATTTTACTTGTGGATTAGAGTGAGCTTGCTCATTCATGTTCCCTCCTCACTTTCTTTCTTCAAGCAACTTATCTTCTTAAGTGAAGTAAGTTGTCTTGCTTCTTCTTGCTTCTCTTCCTTCATCCTGCCTCTTCCATGGTGGCTTCTTTCTTGAAGATTTCCTTACAAGCCTCATAACCCTAGGAACAACCAAGCATTATCACAATTAGGGTTTGATTAGTCCCCCATTAGTTTCTACCTTTGTGTCATCTTTGTGTCTTCTCTTCTCATCTCTTAATCAAGGACTAAACCTTAAAGGTTTTAAGGCTTTGTGATTAAGCTTATGCCTGCATCCTTCTATTAGTATGGAGTGTATAACTTTAATCCTAAGTGTTAAGCCCTTAATGTGTTTAAATCCTTTAATCAAATCCATCTAATAATCACTAAGACATTAAGCTTGTAACTTGGGCCTTGCATTAGGGTTCTAATTCTTCCTTAATTGGTTAAGAAGGACTAACCCTAGTGTTAATGGACAAGTCCCCCTCAAGTTGTCTTACAGACCATAAAATTCATTTCTTAATCTTACCATTAACTACAATCCATTTAATAAAGGCTTTGTTTTGTCATGAGGTTAATCCCTAATCATGGATTAAGTTGAGGAGCCTTCCTCAGCTTAAATGTTCTCATCTATTATCCTTCTATTAGGATGGTGTAATGAGTCCATTAAATCCTTGATTATGGCTTAAACACATTACTTAACGACAAACAAAAACTCCAAAAACATCTAAATAAATGCAAGTAGGTTAATGATCTTAATCTTACATCAGGGTGATTAAGTGTGAGGTGTTTACTTCATACTTAAAGTATTCTCATTACCCCTAATCAGAGGGAGGATGTGATTAGTTTACTAACCCTTGGTTTAAGCCTAAGCTCATTTTCTTATGACAAACACAAAAAGCAATAAAATATTGAAAACAAAAACAAACAATAATCGTCTCCTCCGGGATTCTTTTCTCATCTCATTCACTCACAAATGAGAACTTTCTTCTTCCGTCTAATGCAAGACAGATTGCACCTGAGCCAGACAGGTGATGCACTTGAGCATAGACAAGTAAGCAGTTCACAAGTCAATTTATCTTCAGTCTCTTTGAGTCGAACTACGGTGTTCTGACTTCCTCATTGCACGAGAGGATACGTAGGCATAACTTAACAGTTATGGAACAAAAGTCTCTGTATATTCCCCCTCTTCCAGCATTATTCTTTAAACCCTCATAGTCTTGAGCTTTGCACTCTTTCTTTACACTGACACTTCTTTATTGCACTTCACACTTCTTTCCAGCACTGACACTTGTATTCTTTTCCTACTTTTGCACACAAAATAGCACTGACACTACCCCTTTAATCACAAATCTTTCAAGCGTGGATCCCGTCGAGTACGGCGGACAATCTGGGTGCTAATACCTTCCCAGGTTGTAACCAACCCCCTTTCTCAGTTTCTCAGGTTCACAACCGTCTTATCCATCTTTTCTTAGGTCTATGCAGCATTACCTTTCCTTCGGGATAAAAATGCCTAGCTGGCGACTCTTACCTTTTCAGTTCACCCTTGTGTGTTCTCTTCTCGCCGACCGTTCGCGTCTGTACCCTATCTGACCCGGTGTCATTTGGTTGGAGCGACAGCTGGCGACTCTACCTTTTCCGCGTCACTTTCGCGTTTGTACTAGGATGAAAATCCCGGGAGCGACAGCTGGCGACTCTGCTGGGGAAAACACCCAGAATCTCTGGTCTCCCTTGTAGAGTCAATCCTAGCGTTTGTCTATTTTTGTTTCTTTGGGTGTTTATCTGTTCGTTGTTGTGTGCTTTAGTTTATCTTCACTATTTTCATTTACATCTTTACTTTACAGCTTTATTTACTACTTTCACCATTTATTTTCCATGCATCATATACTGGACTGTGCTGGTTTCATTTTTTTTGTGGGATGGGGTTACTGTGAGATGAGCTCGTAACCGGAGTTCGAGTGGACCCTAGGACTTAGAGTGGTTCCACTTTGGCTTCATGGCATCTTGCTATGTTGCTAGTAGTGAGTTCCACACCCAGACTTGCGACCTTATTGGAAATGTATTGACGCCCGAATCTTTCTGGGGCAATACACAACCTTGATAGTTATGTGAAGTCAGGGGACCGATCATTGGGAACCTTTGTGGAAACATCCCTCTCCAGTGATGACAGTGGCAAACCACATTTGTTGGCAAACCCACTCGCATCCGAATGCCCATTGGGAACTCGCATAGGATGGCCTGGTTCTCTCATAGGAACCAAGTCAAGGCAAATTGTTCGTATAACGATAGTATTGTACCCTTCGGGATGAATGTACTATTGTTTCTCGATTCGGTGCTTGAAGCTGAGGACTGATGAGGGATGCTTGTTTTCCCCGTACTCAGCTGAGACCTCCCTGGGTAGTATATAATGCCAAACCGATTCCCTGATTTGGTCAGGAGCCATTTCTCGGAAATGGTGAATGTATTATTGCTATCCGGCTTTGAGAGTCTGTGATGTTGACTCGGTGTAGCATACCCGTGTGATGGAAGGGGTTTACAGGTTTGCAGGAACCCTAAAACTTCCAACATACCCACTTTGCCAGCATTGTTCAGTATTATGATTAGGTTCTACATGGTCCTTTGGTTTTGAAATATGGGATTTCGGTGGTACTGTTATTACGATTCTTCAATAGCACATGACTGTCTTCTCAACACCAACGTCAAACCAGTGATCGCCAGACCTTTGATCACATGCCAATGCATTGCATAACATCCTCTGCATGCTTGCATCACTAACACATGCTTACTCATATGCAGGGTCGCATGTCACATCCTCATTAACATATCATACGCATTTACTGCATGATTTGCATATTTTGAATTTTTATAGGTTATTCAGACTTCCTAACTTATTAAACTTCAGGAAATATAGCTGGTCAACGCGTTCATCGGTATCCAACAAAAAGAAACCGAGTGAGAATGGCTGAACGAATGCAGACTGATCTCAATGAGCTCCGACAGAGGATGGATCAGTTCATGGAAATGATGGTCGGCATTGCTCAGAATCAACAGCGTCTCAGGTTGATGGTTGAGCAACCCCATGGGAATGCTAATACTGGAACACCGACAGAGAATGTCAATCCTAATGCTGCCCGTAACGTAGGGCCAAATCTAAATGGGACTGCAGCCCGTAATGAAGACACTCAGGAAGACCAGTTCACTCTACTGGATGCTGATATGGGTAATATGAATGAGGTCAACAATCGAAGGTATGAAGAGCTGGAGGAGAAGATTAAGGCCATGGAATGTCAGAATTCCCTGGGCACCGATGTAACCAATCTTGGGTTAGTTCTAGGAGTCAGAATCCCTCCCAAGTTCAAGGTGCCATCATTTGACAAGTACAACGGCAACACATTCCCTAGAACTCACATTCATGCATACTTTGGAAGAATCTCGCCTCACACTGATGACGAGAAACTTTGGATGCATTTCTTCCAAGATAGTCTATCTGGAGCGTCATTGAGCTAGTACTTGAAGCTGAGCAGGGTCTCTATCCGATGCTGGAAATATTTAGCTGAAGCTTTTCTCAAGAAATATCAATACAATTTGATATGGCTCCAAACCGCACTCAGTTGCAGAATTTGTCTCAGGGACCTAAGGAAAGCTTTAAGGAATACGCCTAGAGGTGGCGTGAATTGGCTGCACAGGTTCAACCTCCATTGCTCGATCGGGAAATGGCAAACATGTTTATGGGCACCATGCAAGGTGCATACTTGGATCGTCTGGTCGCTTGCCCATCCATCAGTTTTACTGATATTGTCATCGCTGGAGAAAGGATAGAAAACTTCCTGAAATTAAGAAAGATCCAGGATGCAAGCAGTGCTGGTTCTTCGGGTGTGAAAAATCCTTTTGGCAATGGCCAAAGATGAAGAGAAGGCGAGATCAATGTTGTGTATAGGGGCCAAGACAGAGGTCATTCACAAGGTTACTACCAAACAGCTGTAGTGACTATTACGCCACAGGTTCAGCAACCTCAAGGTCAGCAATATCAGGCACAGAGACCAAATCAGGAAAGAACAAGAGCGAGAAACTGCAGAGTTGATCCCATCCCATGCCCATATGCTGTATTGCTTCTAGAGCTGTTAAAGTTGAACATGGTCGAGCTTTGTACCATGAGAGCTCCTTCTCCTGATAATCTACCTCCAAACTTTGATGCAAATGCCAGATGCAAATTCCATTCGGGTGCCCGGGGGCACGACATTAAGAAATGTTGGGCTTTTGTAGAACAAGGTACAAGACCTAATCGACTCCAAGGTGATCAATTTTGCGCCTCACCCAAATGTACTCTAGAATCCAATGCCTAATCACAACGGAGCTGGTGTCACGGTTGTTTTACCAGATGGTCCACGTCAAGCTGGAATCTTCAGGAAGCAAATAAAGCCATCAGTATTCAGATACTCTCAGCAATGGCAACTGTTTGTTTGTTTTTCTTCAATGCATTTTCATCCCTATTGAGGGGAACTACGTCGCTCTGATTCTTCATTGGTCATGGGTCAATGGGGATACGTAGGCAGAAGATTGTCAGGTCTTTCCGAGCAACCTTATAAGACAACTTTACTCTCCAGTTTCACTCTTTCCTTCTGAAGTCTCGTGTCAGAGTAAGGATAAATAGAAGAAGAGGTATGATTGCCATGGTTGGGTATACGGCTATAAATTGAAGATTACAAGTCTGTGAAGGGGCTATTGATCACTGAAAGTATCCAAGACTGACAAGTCCAGACGCAGTCAAGCCTCCTCAACAACGGCAATATTCAGCTTTTTTACTGCATTTTCATTTGTAGTTCCTTTTATTTGCAAAACATTTGTATACATGTATGAAAGTTTTTTACTTTTAAATGTTATCAATAATAAAACTCACACGTTTTTCTTGAAGTAATTCATTCGTATTTACTTATAATTCTGTATATGTACATCGCAATACCAATTGTCATGCTTAAACTCTATGAGGGAGAATGACGAAGAAATAACGCAAGAATCTCTAATTGTGTGCTCTCGAATAAGACCCTGTTGACGATGTACAGGATTTGTTTCAAATCCCTAAACACTGGAGATATAAGGGAGAAAGACCCTCACTAACCCCCTTGAGCCTTGAAGTGGGAGTTTCTTTTGGCATTAAAAAACCCTTACGTTTAACCCAGGGGCAGGGTAGATGTCAGCTAGTTGGACCAAGTGTTCAGTATCTCATAAAGGAGTACATTTGGGGATCCATTACATTCCATCATGCTAATCAGGAGGTCCAAAGACCAGAAACCACAACGGTTATCCTTCATCGACCAAAGAATGAGGCAGTCACAACCCTCGCAAAGCAATCAAGAAAAACAGTGTCACACGATTTGTTCAAAAAATAAAAAAATGAAAAGCCCGCTAAGTCGAAACTTGAAAACAAGCGACTTAGGCAAATATTAGGGCGTCCCGCTGGACTTCACAATCAAAGATTCACAAGAATCAGTCCAGGCAAAAGTTAAGGATAAGCAAAATAACGCAAAAGTGAAAGACGAAAAGGATTACACAAGAAAGATCCTTAAGCAAGAACAAAGTTGCGTGGCACAGACACGAAAGACAAACGGGTGACTGACTCCAAATAACAAATTGATTGGTGCCTAAACCGATAGAAGCAATGGTTCCTCGACCGATACGAAACCCTTATGAAAGGTGAGTGCTTGTGAAAATTAGCTGAACATAGGAATGAAGAACATCACGAAGAGGGACGGGCACAAATAATTTCGAGCCTATATCCTTTGTTTCTACAAACCGTGAACTAGGCCATGATACAACCCTCGAAAGTCCTAACTGAAGCATGGTTATTTTGAGAGCATACTACCACGAGGTCGCGTTCCTGAATCGTATGAGTTGTGCTAAAATATACTTATTGGTATTGCATGTACATACTTTCATTTATTAAAAAACGAGGTTGTATCTTAACTAGTGATTTTCTCACAAAGGTTTGCGACACCTTTTCAAAACTTCAAGATTAACATGTGTGTTGCATTAGAATTTCCATTCTCAGAATAAAACATTGTATGCTTGCATACATTTGTTTGGCATCATAAAAGGCTCACACGTGGAAATTCAGTCCAGAAGCTTAAGCTTGCCAAGTTGAGAAGTCTAAAACTTCTGAAAGACAGTCATGTCAAGGTGAACGTTTCCGAGAAAGCTCCATTGAATAAGGACGTTCCCAACCAGTCATGGTAAGAGCGAACCAATCTGGGGAAATCACCTCGAGATTCATTATCTCTCCCAGAGGAATTAGTCAAAGACTCGTCCTAGGGCAAGCCACCCCAGTCACACGAGGATTCATTCTTTCCCAAAGACAGATAATCGAAAGTTCAGAATATCGGGGCAATTATACTCCTGAAGAGTTTAAAGACACCAAGTCTTTTGTAAAATCCTCTTAAGGTAAAGCCCGAATCAAAGAAAATGATCCCTAGCACGAGACTACTTGAAATATTTCCTCCTCAGCAGGATGCGGTTCAGTTTCGTTATCCCCAACAAACGCATGGAAGTTATCCCCAGTAAAGTCGTCAAACTTTTCTTCAATAGGTTTCCTTGATCTTATTTCCCAGCAGATCTCAAACCAAATCCTTCTCTTCCCCAGTAGAGCAATAAGGATTACCCCTAGCAAGTGTCATCTTCCCGTAGTGAAGCACTTCTTACAAGAATCCAGAAATTCCCGGCAGTTAGCTGAACGGTTACCTTCCCCACAGAGGTTTGGAAAATTCAGGTAGACAAGAGAGTTCTCCTCAATAAAGCCTTGACAGGTCTTTCCCCAGCTAAGTCGAAAAGTTGTCGATTCCCCAGCGAAATCCGTGGGGTGAGATTCAATTCCCAGCAGTTGAGGTATCCCCTAGTAGGGTCTTCAAATCTAAAGTCCAATTTATTTTTGGCAAAGGTAATAAGTCGAGACAGGCTAGTCAAACCCTTCTCCAGCAGAAATATCGGCAACCATCTGTATTCCCCACAGAGTCAGCAAAGATTTGTTATTTCCGCGTTAGGAATTCCCTTTGTATCTATCCCCCAGTGTCAGGGGGCATTATGTCATGCAGTTCAACGTATGCGTGCTCAATCCAAGGTTGATATCCAAAGTCCACCCGCAGCGTGGCAATTTATCCAAAGTCCAACCGCAGATTGGCCAAAGTCCATCCTCTGGGTGGCAAATTCCAAAGTCCAACCGCAGATTGGCCAAAGTCCATCCTCTGGGTAGCAAATTCTTAAAGTCCACCCGCAGACTGGCCAAAGTCCATCTTCTGGGTGGCGAATTCTTAAAGTCTCCCGTAGCGAGCAACAGCCCCCGTAGTGTGTTAAAACATTGAAGTCTCCCATAGTGGGCCAAAGTCTCCCGTAGTGAGCAATCCGCCCCTGTAGTGTGGCGAATTTCCAAAGTCTCCCGTAGTGAGCAATCTGCCCCTATAGTATGGCGAATTTCCAAAGTCTCCCGCAGTGAGCAATCTGCCCCCGTAGTGTGGCAAATTTCCAAAGTCTCCCGTAGCGAGCAGTGACCCCCGCAGTATGGCGAAGCATTCGGAAAACCACCCGTTGTGTGGCACGTCATTAATAGCCCATCGAAAAGTTCACCCGTAGCGTTGCAAATCAGCAATCTCCCAACGTTATTCCAAAGCATTCTTCAGATTACTACTCTTCACATCAGAGTTCTCCCCAAGCAGAGTTCAAATGGTTGGGTTTATTTCCCTTTTCTTCTTCCACCGAGTGCATGTTTTCCGGTTGTTGTTAGTATTCAATCCCTACATACTTCAAACGTTTGAGAACAACTGCTATAATCCATTCAAGTCTACAGTGATTGAATAGGGGCAGTTGTAACACCCCAAAATTTTCCCTTTTATTTTTATTATTATCAACCTCAAGTGATTTACGCTTCATTCCCGCATCATTCTGCATATCATTGCATCGCATTTGAAAAATAAATAAATCATCATCCTTTGCATACGCATGAGGTGTCTGGTCGATCAAGGCTTGCCAAACATTGGAGTTCAAGAGAAAAATGATATACCAAAAATAATCCAAACCACTTCCAAGCTAACCAACAAAAAAAAAAGGAAGATTTCACCTTTCCATCCGTTTTCCTTCCACTTTCCTTCCACATTTCCTTTCATTTCTTCCCCTCTTATTTTTTTCCACTTCAATTCCACTCCTTTTCCCTTGGATGCTTCTACCATGTTCTACAACCTTCTAGAGTATTCCATGGAATATTCCAAGGAATATTCCCTCTCCAACCCTAACCCTAACTAACTATAAACCTAACTCTATTCCTAAACCTAATTCCATTCCCAAAGCTAGCTCAAAGCCTATCCTCTATATAATCATTAATCACTTCAATGCAAAAGGTTCCCAAGTTTTTCCCAATTTTTCACTTTCTCACAATTTCTAGAATCACTTTTCCTCCATTTCCCTTTTCACCAAAGCTTTTTTTGAAGAAGCTCTTCAAGTTTCACATTGAAACTTGAAGATCTTAAAGCTTAACCTCCAACCTCCATTGAATTGTGGATTGTAGAAGAATAAGCTACTGATTTTTGTGAAGATTTCGACTTATCGTCAAGAATGCATTTATTTTGCGGATTCGCGGTTTTCTTGGTTTTCTCTTCGATCAAGCTCCGATTCTTGCAACATTTACTGAAGAACTTTTCTGCTTCGTAGGTTGGTAATATAAAACCATGCTAGCTTTAAATTATTCTCTCCATCTCACCATTTCGGAATTCTTTAAGTCCTTTTCGTGTTACTTGTGGCTGATTATGTTTTCGTTACGTTTTGCTTGCGATTGGTGGAGTTTAATGGATTAGAAGCTAGGTTGTAGCTTGTTATAGGTTCTAGCATGTGTTAGTAAGCCCTAATTGAGTAAAAATTCGTGTTAACATGATTAGATGTGTGTTAGGGTTGTTTAGAAGTAAGATTGTGGCCAAAAGCACTTATTTCAAAACAATTTTTCACTTTCTGTTCAGCGTTAACCGGTTAACAGTTTGGTTAACCAGTTAACGCATGTGTTTTTAGCCTTTTTTAGTGTTGTCTGGGGTGCGTTAACGGGTTAACCATTTGGTTAACCGGTTAACGCTGTATAAATTCAGAATTTTTTCTTATTTGCTTGCTTATTCATGCTTCTTTGTGCCTCTAATGTTCATACATGTTTAAGTACTAATTTTAGGGAATTTTCTAGGTTGGTTTCGACATCTCATTCCCCCATTTCTAGTCGTTTCGACGCGTTTCCGTTCATGTTTCATATTATGCATTTATGTTTTCATTTGTGTATAATTTGACTCATTGCATTTTGTTGCTATGTCTATGCATCATTTGGCATGTAAATAATCATGTTGCATTTTGTTTTTGCATCTTTTGCACAATTCGTTAACTCATTTGCATTTCATTGTATCAATATATATGTTACATTTTTCATAACCATGTATGTATGTGCATTTGGTTGCATTTGGTTACATGTTTGATCATATCATTCACATCAATTCAATTCTGAATTTTGCATTGAGCTTGGCATTCTTGTTGATCTATCATGTTGCATATTCATGATCAATGCTCATTGTGTTCATATGCCATGTTCATGTGCCATATTTTGCATACTTGTTGCATAATCAATCATGTGGTGCATTCTTGCATAATCCTCCCAAAATAATTATGTCACTCATTTGTGTATGTTGATCTATGTTCAAATGCATATTTATGATTAATTGGTACATTTTTCATTAAGTTTGTGCATTAAAAAATGAAAATAATCAAATCTGCATTTTACATTTCATAGTTGGCTTTGCATATAGGTGCTGTAAAATACATGTTATTTGTTATTTTTGCATGTTGTATGTGACTTTTTACACCTATCTTTACATGCTGATTGTAGGCTGTAGAAATTTGCCTTGTGTTATGCATTGTTTTGGTAGCTGTTTCTACTTTAGGGGCTGTAATAGGTGCTGAATTTTTGTTTTAGCATTTTTTTTAGTTCTCTAGAATTAAGATAGAGTTTAGATCGAGTCCTAGAGTTATTAGGATTTAATTGGTGTATGTTTGCTTTATTATTTTTAATAAAATGCAACACTAATCTTTGTTTTGTAGGGAGGGAAAGGTATGTTTCCTTACACCTTATCCTTTTAATTTTTTTTATGCATTTTCTTTTTTCTTTTCCTTTTCTTCCCTAGGATTAGAAAACTTCACAAACCATTAGGATCTCCCATTTGTATATAATAAATAACTTAGGGTTGGTCTTAGTTCCCCTTAGTTTTTGTCCCTTTTCCGATTTGAGTCTTCTTCTCTCATCTTCAAACAAAATCTAAAAGACACTTAATAAAAGATTGAAATAGTCTCTTGCGTATAGCCTTATTCCATGGGGAACTCATATTCATTCCCTCTTGGAATAGTGTGGGCTTGTCTAGCATGATGTACAAGTCTAATCATGAGACTATCTTCACAAGCAAAAATCACTCAAAACATTTCTCATAAAAGACAATCAACAAAGACATTGTGTCTTCTCTTCTCATCTCCTAATCTTAATCTCCGAATGAGACTTTCCTCGACAGTTCAAACAACGATACGATAAACACCCTCGAGTCAGAGACGGTAACACCTGAGCTAGAGCTATGGCAACGTCATCCTAAAAAACACAAACAAATAGTTCCCGCCTTAGTTAGGCGAACTACGTCGACTCTGATCCTCATTATCCCGATGAGTTACCTAGGCAGTGGGGTAGGGCCCATTCGAGCATATTCTGTATTTTCCATACATTTCCTCCCCGTTCATTTCGATCTCTTTTCCAATTCCTTTCTCATTTCAGTTCCAGTTCCAGTCAGTAGTTTTATTCAGCAACATCTTATTTCTCACACTTTGAAGCAAGCAAGCAAGCGTGGATCCCGTCGGGCACGGCGGACGATTTGGGGTGCTAATACCTTCCTAGTTCGTAACCGACTCCCGGACCCAGATCTTTGGTTTGCAGGACCTCGTCCTTTCCTTCTTCCTCAGGTTTTTGCAACATTACCTTTCCCGTTCCTTTGGGATAAAAATGCATGGCTGGCGACTCTACCTTTTCCGCGCCACTTTCGCGTTTGTACTAGGATGAAAATCCCAGGAGCGACAAACCCATCCAGGAAGAGCAACATTACTTATCATTTATTTGTGCCCTCTCTAGCAGGCATCAGGCAGATTCAGACACTCATCACTCCTGATCATGTCCCTTTATTCAGGGAACATTATGGTGGCATTATGGACATGATCATGGACTTGGATGCATCACAAAGGAGTATGATCCTAACTTGCCTTCAGTTCTATGACCCTCCTCTCAGATGTTTTACCTTTCCAAACTTTCAGTTGGGCCCTTTGTTAGAGGAGTTTTCCATGTTATTGGGTGTCCCCATCAGGAGAGGGATTCCTTTCAACCCTTAGATGACTGCTCCTAGGAATGAGGACATAGATAAGGCTCTGTATTTGGAAATGACCATCATTGATCAGAATATGACTACTAAGGCTGGAATCCCAGACCTACATTCGGACTTCTTGATTACTCAGGCCACCAGACATCCTGCAGCAGGGAAGTGGGACACTGTTTGTGCTCTTTTGGTCCTTAGCATATATGGTATCATCTTGTTTGCAGACGAGCCTAAGTTTGTAAGCAAGAGTGTTATCCATCTTTTCCTGCTGAAGAATCCAGTTCCTACCTTGCTCGGGGATTTCTACTACTCAGTGCATCAAAGATATGAGAAATAGATGGGAAGATTAGTCAGATGTTGTGCACACCTCTTTTACTGTTGGTTACTGAGGCACTTGCCAAAGTCAGAAGCTTTCTTGAATCCTCATAAGTCAAGAAACTGGGCTAAGAGAATGATTGCCCTTACATCAGAAGACATCAGATGGTGCACTCAGAGCACCAAGGGCAGAGACATAATCACCAGCTGTGGGCAGTATCCCAATGTACCTCTGATTGGAGTGAAGGGTTGCATCAACTACAATCCTTGGCTGTTCAAAAGACAACTAGGGTATGCCTTAGTACATCAACCAAGAGAGCAGGACTTATCAGAAACCTTTTACTATGACATTCAGCATAACCATGCCATTGCCTGACAAGCAGCCTGGGCTTGGGATAATATTCATACAAAAGGGACTGCCATTCTTGGCAAGTGCAACAACATAGTTTCAGCTCAGTACATTGATTGGTCTCGTATCAGAGGACAAATCACCCGCATGCCTTTCACCCTGGAAGATGTGCCTGGACCATCAGCAGTAGAGCCTGTAGCTACAGTCAGTATAGAGGATTTTGAGAAGTTGAAAGAGAGGAATACTCAGTTTTCTGAGGCTCTAAAGAAGACCCTCTGAGAGAGGAATGATAGTCGTTTAGACAATGAGAGGTTAGAGAAGCTCTGGATCGAACATATGACCAAGATTGAGAAGACAGATGATTACATCAGAAGAGCCCGAGCAGAGGAGTTGGTATTGAAGAATGCTTGCAAGGAAGCCAAGATTCAGAAGGCCAGAGTTGAGCACTACTTGGAAGAGAGTCAGGATAGATGGATCAGAATTACTGAGGCTCGTTCACAGGAAGATCAGAAAACACAGGCTAAGATAGAGCAGCTGGAAGCTAATGAGAAGAAGAATCAGGAAGCCTTGTTAGCAGCACAAAAGGAAATCTCCGAGTTGAAACTCCGGGCGGGGTTGAAGAGATCAAAAGACCAAGACAAGTATAAGAAGTTGACAAATGCTATTGCCACCAAGAACCTTCTTATCAGGACCATCACAGAGCATCAAGTTGGACCAGTGACCGATGCTCTCCTGAAGGAAGTCAAAGAGGATGACTATAGGCTGGAAGTCTAATTTCTTTGTATTTGTACTTCATTTTTTGTTTGTACTTTTGTTTATTTTGTTGTATTCACAAAACTATGTACCTTTGCATTTGTAATATATGGTTTATGTGTTATTCTGTGGGCTTCATTTCTCTTCAACATCATCATTCCTCGAGGTCTGGAAGGTCAAAACCAAAGAACCAAATAGGATACCCTTGGAAGACAAATAGACATACTGCATTGAATACTAACCTCATTCTTTGTTTTGTAGGTGTTTTTGTTGTTGTTTTCTCACTTTGCTGTGGTTTCAGGAAACATTGCTCGTGGGAGAGTCTTCCCCATCAACAGAGTTCACCGATATCCTACAAGAAACAACCTTCCGAGCTTACAGATGGACAAGGTTCAGCAAGATTTGACTGACGTAAGGACTCAAATGGCTAATGAAAGAACTGAAATGAGGGCTCAAATGAACCAGTTCATGGGAGTAATGATTGGGTGGCCCAAAGCCAAGAAAGATTAAGAGAGTTGGTCGAGCGGCAAACTCCTGAAGAAAATCATCCAGGTACAGGGGGTACCAGCAACAATGATCATGGACAACCTCGTACTGATCCCCCGGAGTTTGGACCTCATCTTAACCCTGACATTAATGCTATCAGGAATACCCAGGGTAATACTGGAGGGCGTGCATTGCAAGAGGACCCTCGGGAGGAACAGTTCACTGTAGTTGGAGCTGGAGATGAAGTCTATAATCGTCGTCTGGACGAGATAGCCGAAAAGCTGAGATCCCTGGAATCCCAAAACTCCTTAGGATTTGATGTTATGAATATGGGGCTGGTAGAGGGAGTTAGAATTCCTCACAAATTCAAACCTCCATGCTTTAAAAGATATAACGGAACATCTTGCCCTCGCACCCATCTTCAATCCTTTTTGGGAAGATTGAAGGCTTACACTATGGATGAAAAGCTATGGATGTTTTATTTTGAGGATAGCTTGACCGGGGCATCCCGTGAGTGGTACTCTCATCTGACTAGGGCAACAATCAGACATTGGAAAGATTTGGCCGAGGCTTTCATACACCAATATCAATACAATCTAGACATGGCTCCTAACAGAACTCTTCTAATGGGTATGTCACAATCCTCCATAGAAAGATTTAGAGAGTATGCTCAGAGATGGAGAGAATTAGTTGCTGCTGTTCAAACTCCAATGTTGGAAAGAGAAATGGCAGATATGTTTATGAACACCCTTCAGGGGACATACATTGATAGGCTGGCAGCATTCTCTTCCACTAGCTTTGCTGACGTAGTCATAGCTGGAGAAAGGATTTAGAGTTTGTTAAAAATGGGTAAGATTTATGATAACGGCGCCAGCTCCAGCAGCACAAGGAAACCTTTTGCAAGGCCTCGCAGGTCGGGTGAAACCAATTCAGTACACATGGGCAGAGGAAGGCCCCTGTATATGCCAAGGTCAATTGCCGCTGTCACAATTCCCACTCCACCACCTCAACAACAATACACTCCGCAACCACAACATTTCCCTCAACAGCAACATTTTCCTCAACAAAGGTCTTACAACAACAACAACCAACAACAACGTCCTTTCCAGCAAAGGTCATCTCAAGTCAACAGGGTAATTGATCCTATATCGATGCCCTATGCCACTTTGTTGCCACAACTTCTGAAGCTTAATCTTGTTGAATTAAGGACTCTGGCTCCACCAGATCCTCAGAACCTTCCACGGAATTACAATGTCAATGCCAGATGTGCCTTCCATTCTAATGCACCTGGCCATACCACAGAAAAGTGCAGAGCTTTGCACATGAAAGTCCAGGATCTAGTTGATTCAAAGGCTTTAAATTTTGCACCACCTCCTAACCTCACGAAGAATCCTATGCCCAGCCATGGTAGGCCCAGGATAAATGCAATTGAGGATGATCAATTAATGAACTTAATTGAAGATACTGCAAGCATTCAAACATCTCTGGCAGAGGTTAAAGCTCAGCTTTTAAAATGCCAGGTGTTCCTAGGTTGTGAGGCCTGCTGTGAATCTTGCAAAGTTTCCACCAATGGTTGTGCAAGTTTAAGAAGTGGAATCAATGGCCTTATCAGAGAAGGTATCCTGCAGATAACATCAACGGTTTCTACAACATCAACAATTCCTCTTACAGCAACAACAAGCACTCTTCCTACAACTTCAAAAACAATTGTCCCGACAGACTCGTCTACAAAATCAACAATCATCTCTTCCACCAATTCAACAAATGTTAGTTCAATCGCATCCGCTTCTACAAATACAACAACCATTAACAACGACATCTCCACAGTCACCATATATTACGACCCAACAATGGTCCCCGATCCCAACAGTTTCCAGCAACAATCTCAATAACAACCCAGCTTTAGTCTTTCACCACCACCACCAGTCAGAAGTCCTGTCACCATATATTATGATCCACAGACAATAACAGTTCCTACTTCCGCTGCAGTCAGTCCAGTCACCATCACGGTACCCATTCCGTATGAAAAAGATAATGTTGTACCATGGCACTATGGTTCAGACCTCTACTGCAACGGGGAGAAAGTCATTCTTGATTCTTCAACTCATACACCACAGGTCAATAATGTCGGGGGAGGCGGAGGCTTCACCCGAAGAGGACGCCTCTTCGCGTCACAAATACCAAGAGTTAACACTAAGGCAGAGGCTGCTGCCAAAGCTAAAGGCAAAAATGTGGTGCTTGAAGAACCAGTTTTGAAAGAAGCCCAAAAAACGTCCTTTGATCAGGATGTGGATGAATTTATGAGGATAATCAAGAGAAGCGATTATAAGGTTGTGGATCAGCTCCACCAGACTCCTTCCAAGATCTCCATTTTGTCACTGCTATTGTATTCCGAAGCTCATCAGGATGCATTACTTAAAGTCTTTCACACAGCCTACGTGCCTGAGGAGATCACGGTGAATCAGCTAGAGACAGTGGTTTCTAATGTTAATACTAGCCATGGGCTAGGCTTCACCAACACTGATTTGACTGCGGAAGGTCGTCATCATAATAAGGTTTTGCACATCACTCTGGAGTGTAAAGGGGTTGTGCTTTCACATGTTCTAGTTGACACTGGGTCTTCACTCAATGTCTTGCCAAAAAAAGCCCTTGTTAAGCTTGAATATGATGGTATAGCTCTCCGACCAAGCAATCTGGTGGTTAGAGCTTTTGATGGTTCCAAGAGGTCTGTTCTGGGAGAAATGGAGCTGCCTGTGATAATTGGCCCGCAAGTCTTTCAAACTACTTTCTACGTGATGGACATTCAGCCGACCTACAGTTGTTTGTTGGGTCGACCATGGATTCACGCCGTTGGCGTAGTTACGTCGACCCTTCACCAGAAATTAAAATATGAGTGGGAAGGGAAAATTATCATAATCTATGGTGAAGAGGATATTTTTGTTAGGCATCTGGCTACCTACAAATACATTGAGATGGATGGTGAAATCCACGAGACCATGAGCCAATGTTTCGAAGCACTGAACGTCAATGATGCGACAACTAAAGTATTTGATGCATCCCAGGAGGATAGGATGGGTACTTCAATTGTCTCCTATCAACAAGCTCGGAAGGTTGTTGAAGATGGGAATGCCCAAGGCTGGGGCAAGCTGCTACCTATGGAGAAAAAGGAAGATCAAGCAGAGGCTCCTAAGGAGCCCAAGTTTGTGAGTGGGGGAATGCTGACCCCAGATGCTATCAATAACGTGGAAGACGAGGCTGAAAGCGACCTCAACCTGGAGAGCTGGATTCGTCCAAGGATCCCGGGCCAATAAGTCCTTAACTGGTCTTCCCAGGAAATTATAAGCGTTACTCCTATAGAGTAATTATTATTTCCTGCTTTTAGCATGCATCAAGTCCTGCATCTTGTCTAAGGTGCCAGGACTCATTTTGTAATAGGGCCATATTTGTATTTTGTGCAAATGGAATATCAATGAACAAAGGACATCTTTTGCAAACAATTTCCTTTTTCGCTCACTGTCTTTTCATTTTTGTTATTTTTCGTACAAAACAATAAAATGGAAATGTTTTAAAAATAATAACTTCATTTACACTTTTTTCTAAAAAAGATTAAAATTAAACACTAAAAAGAACAAATCTCAACCCTTGCAGAGCTAATCCTCCAGATTGCACCGACAACAACACTGCTATGACCTTGTATGACTTCGACAATCCAATTAATGAAGCAGATGAAGGGGTTGACGAAGACTATGAGTTTCCTGAAGAGTTGGCCAGGTTGTTGAGGCAAGAAGAGAAAGTGATTACTCCTCATCAGGAGGAAATTGAAACTGTTAATCTTGGTACCGAGGAAGATTTGAAAGAAGTTAAAATTGGGGCCAGTCTGCAAGCTCCAGTAAAAGAACAACTTATCAGTATGCTTCGGGAATATGTCGACGTTTTTGCTTGGTCCTATCAAGACATGCCAGGTCTGGATGCGGATATTGTCATGCACAGGCTACCCTTGAAAGAAGATTTCCCTCCAGTCAAACAGAAGTTGCACTGTACTCTCCCAAATATGGCCATGAAGATTAAGGAAGAAGTACAAAAACAGTGGGACGCCGGTTTCTTTGTTGTAACTAGTTACCCGTCGTGGGTTGCTAACACTGTACCCGTGCCTAAGAAGGATGGAAAGGTGCGTATGTGTGTGGATTACCGGGAACTGAACTGAGCCAGCCCGAAGGATGATTCCCCATTACCTCACATTGACATATTGGTCGACAACACAGCTCAGTTCTCGGTATTTTCTTTCATGGACGGATTTTCTGGGTACAATCAGATCAAGATGTCACCCGAAGACATGGAGAAAACAACTTTCATCACACCTTGGGGCACATTCTGTTGCAAGGTAATTCCGTTTGGACTAAAGAATGCCGGTGCCACTTATCAACGGGCTATGGTAACATTATTCAATGATATGATCCACAAAGAAATCGAATGCTATGTGGATGATATGATTGCCAAGTCCCTTACTGAAGAATATCATCTAGTGAATTTGCTGAAGTTGTTCAAGCGTCTGAGGAAGTATCAGCTAAAGTTGAACCCCAACAAATGCACATTCGGGGTACGTTCTGGTAAGCTGCTGGGATTTATTGTAAGTGAAAAGGGAATTGAGGTTGATCCCGACAAAGTCAAAGCCATTCAGGAGATGCCTGCACCTAGGACTGAAAAATAAGTTCGAGGGTTCTTAGGTAGATTGAAATACATCTCAAGGTTCATATCTCACCTCACTGCAACTTGTGAACTCCTGTACAAGCTGTTAAGAAAGGAACAAACAGTTAGGTGGAACGACGATTGTCAGAAAGCTTTTAACAAGATCAAGGAGTACCTGCAAGAACCTCCAATTCTCATGCCTCCAATTAAAGGAAGACCTCTAATAATGTACCTGATAGTATTAGAAGGATCAATGGGGTGTGTGTTGGGCCATCATGACGAGTCTGGTCGAAAAGAGTATGCAATATACTACCTAAGCAAAAAGTTTACCGACTGTGAACAACGTTATTCACTGCTCGAGAAAACTTGTTGTGCTTTAGCGTGGACTGCTTGCCGACTAAGACAATATATGTTGACTCACACTACTTTATTGATCTCAAAAATTGACCCCGTCAAGTACATATTTGAGAAGCCAACACTTACCGGAAGGGTTGCATGATGGCAAATGATTCTGACAGAGTATGACATTCAGTACACCTCTCAAAAAGCCATCAATGGTAGTGTATTGTCTGACTATCTGGCTGAGCAACCCATTGATGATTACCAGCCCATGAGATTTGACTTCCCTGATGAAGACATCATGTACTTAAAAGCAAAAGATTGTGAAGAGCCAGATCACACTGAAGGGCCTGATCCAGAAGAGGCATGGACTATGATGTTTGACGGGTGTCGCTCCCACCAAAATGAAGCCGGGTCAAATGGGGTACAGACGCGAACGGTCGGCGAGAGGGACAATGAGAACACACAGCCGTGAACTCACTGGAGATGAATAGAGTCGCCAGCTAGGCATTTTTATCCCAGAGGAAAGGTAATGCTGCATAAACCTAGAAAGATACGGATAAGACGGTTGCGAACCAGAGAGACTGAGAAAGGGGGTTGGTTACAACCTGGGAAGGTATTAGCACCCAGATTGTCTGTCGTACTCGACGGGATCCACGCTTAAAAGATTTGTATCTAAAGGGGTAGTGTCAGTGCAATCTGTGTATAAAATAGCTGGAAAAAGATGTACAGGTGTCAGTGTAAAGGAAGTGTGAAGTGTGATATATACAGTGTCAGTGTAGGAATAAAGATGAAATGCTCAAGATTATGAGGCTTAAAGAATGATGCTGGAAGGGGGGGGGGGGGGGGAATATACAGAGACTTTTGTTCGATAACTGTTAAGTTATGCCTACGTATCCTCTCGTGCAATGAGCAAGTCAGAACACAGTAGTTCGACCCAAAGAGACTGAAAGATGAATTGACTTGTGAACTGCTTGCTTGTCTATGCTCAAGTGTATGACTTGTCTGGCTCAGGTGCTAACTGTCTTGCATTAGACGGAAGAAGCAAGTTCTCGCTTATGAGTGAAGATGATGAGAAAAGAATCCCGGAGGAAACGCTTATTGTTTGTTTTTGTGTTTTCAGTCTTTTATTGCTTTTTGAAGTTTGTCATAAGTTAATGAGCTTAAGCCTAAACCAATGGATTTAGTAAACTCATCACATCTTCCCTCTGATTAGGGGTAATGAGAATACCTTAAGTGTGAAGTCAGCTTCTCACACTTAATCACCTTTGATACAGGATTAAGATCATTAACCTACTTGTGATTATTTAGATGTTTTTGTTGTTTTTGTTTAGTGTTGAGTAATGAGGTTAAGCCATAATCAGGGATTAAACAGACTCATTACACCATCCTAATAGAAGGATAATAGATGAGAATGTTTAAACTGAGGAAAGCTCCTCAACTTAATCCATGATTAGGGATTAAACTCATGACAAAACAAAACCTTTATTAAATGGATTTTAGTTGATGGTATGATGAAGAAATGATTTTTAGGGTTTGTAAGACAGTTTGAGGGGGACTTGTCCATTAACACTAGGGTTAGTCCTTCTTAACCAATTAAGGAAGAATTAGAACCCTAATGCAAGGCCCAAGTTACAAGCTTGATGTCTTGATGATTATTAAGTGGATTAATTAAAGGAATTAAAGACATTAAGGGTTTAACACTTAGGATTAAAGTTATACACTCCATCCTAATAGAAGGATGCAGGCATAAGCTTAATCACAAAGCCTTAAAGCCTTTAGGGTTTAGTCCCTGATTATGAGATGAGAAGAGAAGACTCAAAGAGACACAAAGGTCAAACTAAGTGGGGAGACTAATCAAAACCCTAATCATTGTCATGCTTGGTTGTTCCTAAGGTTTGTGAGGTTAACAAGAGAAATCTTCAGAGGAACCACCAGGAAGCAGATGAAAGGATCAGGAGAAGCAAAGTGACTTGCTTCATTTAAGAAGACAAGTCACTTGAGGAAAGAAAGTGAGAAGAGAAAGAAAGAGCAAGCTCAATCTCAAACACAAAACAAAATTCAGCAATGATGCATAAGGAGATGAAAAGAAATTGTGAGAAGTGAAGGCAAATTAACTTCTCAAAGTTGCTTACCACCTGAAAAGTTAGTGAGAAAAATGCAATGCCATGCAAAATGAGATGAAAATGGCATGATCTAAACCAAAACCAGAAGCATATATGTAATGATATTGATGCTATGAAATGATGCAAACATGAAACAAGGCATGGGGATGATCATATGAACAAATGGATGCAAATGGAGCAAGTTTAGAACTATGAATACACATGAAAAGTTATGAGATGCAAATGACATACAACATGGCAAATACATGATGCAATGATCAAACATGCTTCCAACATATCTTAAGATGTCTAATGAATCAAATGAATTCATAAAATGTCATGGCAAGTCATGTTATGCAAGCAAATGCAAGATGAATGCAAAAGGAAGCCCAAATTAGGGTTTATGATCAAAGCATCAAACAAAAACCAAAACCAGAAGCAAAAATCAAGATAAAAAATTGAAAATGCATTAAAAGGAACCCTAAACCTACACAAACTCACTGCCCAAAGGAGGGGTTCTAACTCTTAAACTAATGTAAGTTATGAATTTCCTAAGTTTCCTAGGGTTTTAGGGTACCTTAACAAGAAAAATGCCAAACAAATTGAAAATGTAAGATCAAATCATGCCAATTTAATATCACAAACTACATGTTATGAAAAATGCAATGCAAAAAGAATCAAAGTCCAACTCTCAATGGTTAGGCAGAAATGATTTTTTGATGTTTGGATCAAAATAATGCCTTGAAATGATTTTAATTCCATGAAAAATTCTCAAAAGACATCAAGATCAAAAAAGAAATTTGGTTTGAGGGTTGGACAATGTTTCTAAATGGTTTTAAATGTTTCATGAATTTTTTGGTGATTTTTAAATACCTAAAAGTATTTTTAATTAATTAATTTTCATTAATTAATTAAAAATAATCTTTTAAATGATTTAAAAATATTTTTTAATGCAAAAAATAAAAATAAAAATGTTTTTGGTTTCTGAAAATTAATAAAAGTTTGTACAAAAATTTTCAGAATTTTTAAAATTGTTTTGCTATTTTAAATAAATATGGGAAAACAAATGAAATAAAATGTAAAATAAAACTAATTTAATCTGAAAATGGAAAAAGTCAACACATCCAAGGGCCATGGTTTGAATTCACACGCGCGGGAAGAGACTTGGCGCCACATCCAAGGGCTGAGGTTCAAATGCGCGTAATTATGATTAGCCCTAATTAATTATGCCCTAATCACTCTCAGGCGACCGGAACACTGTTCCGGTCGTCTTCTCCGGCTATCTCATCTTTCAATCTCTCTCAATATGCCATGAAATCATGCCAAACTTTCCAGAATCAATCATTAATCATCACTAAACCTAAACCCCACCCCAAAATCCATTCATTTCCACTGAATCATGAGGCACGAATCAAAACGGAAAACAACACAAAAATTTCAGAGATCAAATACATTATACACACGCAACCATTTTCAATGATTCAAAGCTTAAAATGATCAGCACATCACATAGAATCAGTTTGTAACTCAAAACACAAGTTCTGGAAAAATGTTCTTGGATGATACCTGAGATGGAGCTTTCGATTCCAGAGCTTTCAGGCTGTTTCTTTGGCTCAAATCTACTCCACTGATCCTCCTAAGAAGCTTGGAAGGTTTGTTTGAAGTTTGCAATGGCTGGTTTGAGAGTTTGCTTGAGTTCTGTTCAATGGCAGGTGGTGATCGTGTTTTTGATTCTTTGAGTTTTAGGCCATGGTAAAGGGTGCTTTGTGATCAGGAAGGTGTGTGGAGTTGATTTGTGAAGTTAGCTTGTATGCTTGTGGCTTGTGTGATGAGTTTTGAATGCTCTTGCCCAAAGGGTGGAAAATGAGAATGCTGAGTTATGGAGTGTTTCAGGCTTGTGTTATAGTTGCTTTGGCTTGCTTTTTGCTTGTATAGACAACTGTGATTGGTCAGAAGAAGTGATGTGTGCTTTTGTGATAGGTATGGCTCAAGTTGCCAAAATGTCAAAGTTGTGTAAGAGGGGTATGGGCTACTTTCTAGCCAAGGACAAAGGGTGTGTCCTGCGCAGCATGATGAGGGGAGATGCCTAGGGTGGCTCAGCAGGCTAGCAAGCAAGTGGGTTGTGTCTTATGATGAGTTTTGCAACTTGCCTTGCTTTTGATCTTCATGAAATATCTTGATCCATAGGCCACAAAAGTGAGAAGTTTCTTGGCACATTCTGATTTTTAGGTCTTGTATGATCATGTGGTGAAGTTTAGAAGTCCATTTGATGACTAAATTTGCCTTGAGAAGTGAATTTGCAACTTTGCCTCTTTGGTAGAAACTTTGAAATTTTGTGATTTTTGCCAACTTTGACAAACCATAACTTTTGATCCAAAATGAATTAGGTCATGTTCTTGTACTTTTTGAAAAGGGAAAGATCCATTCTACAACTTTCATGACCAAAGTTTTTTCATTTGAAGCATCTTTGAATCAAAAATTAAAGGTTGAAAAAGTTGCCTAAAATGGCAATTTCATTAAAAGTCAAACTTGCCCAAAAAGTCAACTTTGCAAAAGACTTGAAATTTTTCAATTTTGTGAACTTCCAACTTCTTCCATGATCAAATAAAGATCATATACAATCAAAATGATGAAGAACACCCCTTGGTTGGGTCATTGGGGGCCTCAGATGCCCTGATTTTGCACTGACTTGCTTGAAAAGTCAACTCTTGACCAGATGACTTCCCCATTGAATTTCTTCATGAAAATTGATATGTATACTCCCTATACAATATAGAGACCAATAGAAACAAGAATGACCAAAAAATTTGGAGTTATGGCCTCTGAAACCAAAACCCTAATTTTAGGTTAACTGTGCAGTCAAACTTGGCTCTGCTTCCACACCATTTCCAGTTCTTGTGATTCTTTGCCATTCTTGACTTTGAGAGGATTCAATATGATACTTGAACACACATAGGCCTCTTTGAAGTGATTGTTGACCTTTGGAGTGGCTCAAGAAGCTCTTGGATTGCTCAGATCACAAACCCTAGATGCAGATGACTTAGAACCAATGCAATGAATCAAAAATGTGATATGAGATGCTATGATTGAGTTTATGCTTATGAAATGATCACAAGTCATGGTGAGAATGGGTGAGGGCAAATTTGGGGTGTTTACAGCTGCCCCTATTCAAACATGAGTTAGCTGTGCCGGATGTAAGCAACGACTTAACAGGCAAACAAGATAACTTGTGGTTGAATACCAAAGACAGTCCAAAATTTGCACTCACAGAATGAAGAAGAAAAGGGATATAGATTGTAAAGGAAAATAAAGTATATTGTAAAGTGTGGGCGACGGAGGACAACCGTCGAGCAGAGGACGACTGCTGGGGAAAGAGCAATGACGGGGACGGCCGACATGCTGGAAAAGTGTGGAAAATAAAGCAATGACGGGGACGGCCGACATGCTGGGGATAAAAGGGATATGATGGGGACGGACATCAAGTAAAGCTATAAGATTCTCTGGGGACCAATGAAAAATGATGGGGACGGCCATCAAGTTCATAAAGTAAGGTAACCAACGATGGGGACGGCCATCGGGCTAAACTGATGAAGGACGATCATCAGGAAAAGGAAAAAGGGACGACGACGGGGACGGCCATCAGGTTAAAGAATAAATGAAATAAATAGATGATGAGGTACGGTCATCAAAGATGAAGGACGATCACCTAGCAGGGGACGGCTGCTCTGTTGGGAATAAGATGAGGGACGGTCATCTAAGGTGGAGGACGACCACCTGGCAGGGTATGGCTGCCGAAAATATCGCGACATAGGACGAATGCCGGATAAAAGGTCAACGATGGGGACGGCCATCGGACGAGCATGATGGAGGACGACCATCAAGAGGTGGAGGAAGACCACCTAGCAGGGGACGGATGCTAAAAATCACGACATAGGACGAATGTCGGATAAGAGGTCAACGATGGGGACGACCATCGGATGAGCTTGATGGAGGACGACCATCAAGAGGTGGAGGACGACCACCTAGCAGGGGACGGCTGCTCTCAAAGTTTATCATGACACAGGACGAGTGTCAGATAAAAAAGAAAATTTACTTTTCTGGCGATCTACTGGGGAATAATAAACACGGACGAGTGTTTATATCCAAGAAATAAAAGTATAAGTGTTTTGACGTTGTGTATAGATTAAAGATGCGGACGAGCATCCTTAAGACTACGATACGGACGAGTATCGGGTAGAAACAAATACTGACACGTGTTCAAAGATGATGATACGGACGAGTATCAACAGGTTAACAGAGAACACAGATGAGTGTTGAATCTGAGGGGACTCTTCTGGGGAACAATAGACACAGACGAGTGTCTAAATTCAAGAAGACAAAAGTGTTTGACACAGTGTATGGATTAAAGATGCGGACGAGCATCCTTAAGACTATGATACAGACGAGTATCAAGTAGAAACAAACGCTTGACGCATGTTCTGAGATGATGGTACGGACGAATACCAACCGGTTAACAAAGAACACGGACTAGTGTTGAATCTGTGGGGATTTAAGTAGTATATACAAGATACGGACGAGTACCTGTATAAAAGTAACATGAGTGGTGAGTATGAGTGATGTATAGATGAGTATTTAATTTGCTGGAGAGAGTGACACGGACGAGTGTCAAGAAAAAGTATAAACAAGTATAAAGTGTTTAGGTTACTGTGCTGGGGAAGATGACACAGACGGATATCAAGGATTTGTATATATACAAGTATCTGTGAGTGCAAAGGGGACGCTTTGGTCTTCCGTTGGGGATATGACATGGACGGGTGTCAAAAGGTATCTGTAATGCGGGTGGTCTTGTTTGTAAAGAGTGCTCGGGCGACTTTACTGGGGAATGATGACACGGACAGGTGTCAAAGGGAGTATATACAGATGTTTGTGAATGTGAGGCAATTGTTTTAGCCTTGGCTCTCCGCTGGGGAATTTGGGAAGCATTCTGTATACTGTTGATGGATTGTTATTATTCACAAGTGTTTGATTCAGACCATGGCTTATGATTATGTAATATGTTTGATTTTTTGCCGTAATGCTCCGTATTAGACGAAATGCTACGCTTTGTGGGGTGAATATGATGCGAATGCCATGATTATGCAAGGATACCAATCCGGGATTTGGATCCCGTTGCCGAGATCTCTGGCTGATCTGTTTGAAATGGACATCCTAGCTGGGGATGAGATCATTGGTGGATCTGATGAGATGCACCTGCTTGGGGAATTGGGTCAATGATAGACCTATTCCAGTAAATGAGGGACCCAGTTGGGGTTTGTAGAAGCTTTCTTCACTCTGTTGTGATTCCTTCCTGCGTTGCTCTTCTGGATGGAGGCTGAAACTCTGTGGGGAGACGATTCCCTGGCCATTGTACTTGAGGAGGAAGAATGATTGGCACCTCGGCTGGGGAGAAATAACAAGTGGCAACTCAACTGGGGAGAAAACACTTTGGGTGCTAAGACTGAGTGGGTGTTGATTTGCCAGCTTGCTGGGATGAAGCTTACATGCCCCATGCTGCGCTTTTGAATACCTGCAATCCTACAAAGATAGATGGACGCACAAGTAATCCCGAGGTATCCCTTACCGGATTCCATCATAGGAGTTCAGACACTCCCGGGAGTAAGCATATTTCCTGCAAGCATGTAGTTTTTATTTTTGAAGATAAGCATCTGTATTCATGCAATCAATTTTTAAAACATCAGACATTTTTTGCAAAATAAAAAGTACGAGACATCGTGTGACTGAAAATCTGATTTTATTGATCCATGTGCCCTGAATTGGCAAGATACAGTCAAAGAAACAAATCCCCTGAAATGAGGGGATTGTTACAAATTGAGAAACAAAATGATGGCAATGTTGTCAACGCTTCAAGGAGCTTCTCTTCTGCTATGACTCGTATGACATTTGACGTTCTTCTCGTCTTGCTTTCTGAAGAAGGATGATTCTGAGTGAAGCTTGATACTTTCGAGGTTTATCAAGTTGTAGGTGATACAGACGAATTCAGAATGCAGTTGTTCGCTTATTCCCTTATTTTGCATTGATCGCCCTTTCGGGTTTTCAATCCATCGGGATACCCATTTTTGCCTGAGTTGTCCAATGCGGCTTTTCAACTCAGCGGGTGTACATTTTTTTTGTTTATTTTCCCTTATTTTTGCCCGAGTCTTTTATTCTGTTTCTGACTCGCCAGGATGCCCTATTTCTGCCTTGACTCACATTCTGTTTTTTGTGTCCAGCGGGTCATTTTATGCGAAGTATTTTTTAACTGCATCTGAATTCACAGGGGACGGGAAGTCTTCACCATCCATAGTACTGAGCATGAGTGCTCCACCGGAGAAAACTTTCTTTACTACGAATGGTCCTTCATAGTTCGGAGTCCACTTGCCCCTGTGATCTGTATGAGGAGGGAGGATTCTTTTCAGCACAAGATCTCCTACTTGGTACTCTCGGTGCCTGACTTTCTGATCAAAGACTTTCTTCATTCTTTTCTGATACAACTGCCCATGACAGATTGCTGCCAATCTTTTCTCTTCAATCAGACTCAGTTGTTCGTATCGGGATCGGACCCATTCTGCTTCGTTCAGCTTAACATCCATCAGTACCCGTAGGGAGGGTAATTCAACTTCAACAGGTAGGACTGCTTCCATACCATACTCAAGCTGATACGGTGTTGCCCCAGTGGATGTCCTGATTGACGTGCGGTACCCATGCAAGGCAAACGGTAGCATTTCATGCCAGTCTTTGTAGGTGACTACCATCTTTTGCACAATCTTCTTGATATTCTTGTTAGGTGCCTCAACAGCGCCATTCATCTTTGGCTTGTAAGGAGAAGAATTGTGGTGTTGGATCTTGAAGTCCCGGCATAGTTCTGCCATCATTTTGTTGTTTAAGTTAGAACCATTATCAGTAATGATTCGCTCGGGAACTCCGTATCGACAGATGATATCTCTCTTTAGAAATCTGGCTACCACTTGTCTTGTAACGTTTGCATAGGAGGCTGCTTCGACCCACTTGTTGAAATAGTCAATGGCAACCAAGATGAATCTGTGGCCATTTGAAGCAGTCGGCTCAATCTTGCCAATCATTTCAATGCCCCACATAGCAAAGGGCCAGGGTGAAGACATCACGTTCAGAGGATTCGGAGGCACATGCACTTTATCCGCATAAATCTGGCATTTATGACATTTTCTGGCATAGGCACAACAGTCTGCGTCCATTGTGATCCAGTAATAACCTGATCTTAGCAATTTCTTAGCCATTGCATGTCCTCCAGCATGGGTACCAAAGGATCCTTCGTGCACTTCATGCATTAACAAGTCTTCTTCTGTTCTATCAACGCATCTGAGGAGTACCATATCAAAGTTTCTTTTGTATAGGGAACCATCAGTATTCAGGAAGAAGTTACCAGCAAGCCTTCTCAGAGTCTTCTTATCATTGGAAGATGCCCCAGGTGGGTATGTTTGATCCTCCAAGAAGCACTTAATTTCATGGAACCAAGGCTTATCATCTTTGACAACATCTGCTGCGAATACATATGCTGGTCTGTCAAGTCTGGACACTGAGATTTGAGGTACAAAGTTGGCATCTTGAACTTTGATCATGGATGAAATGGTAGCCAGAGCATCTGCCAACTGATTCTCGTCCCGAGGGATATACTTAAGCTTGACTGTTGTAAAGAAAGTCAATAACCTCCTTGTATAATCCCTGTAAGGTATCAGATGATCTTGGTGGGTGTACCATTTGCCGTTGGTCTGATTAATTACCAGAGCTGAATCTCCGAATACAGTCAATGTCTTGATCCTGAGGTCAATGGCTTCCTCAAGACCCATAATGCAAGCTTCGTATTCAGCTTCGTTGTTAGTGCAGTTGAAAGTGAGTTTTGCCGAGAAAGGCATGTGAACTCCTTTAGGTGTAATGAGTACTGCACCAACACCACGACCATTCATATTAACGGCCCCATCAAACATCATAGTCCATTCTTCTTCCGGGTTAGGCCCTTCAGTGTGAATAGGCTCTTCATGATCTTTTGCTTTTATGAACATGATGTCCTCATCAGGGAAGTCAAATCTCATAGGCTGGTAATCATCAATAGGTTGCTCAACAAGATATTCAGACAATACACTGCCCTTGATGGCTTTCTGAGAGGTGTATTGGATGTCATATTCTGTGAGAATCATTTGCCATCTTGCAACCCGTCCGGTAAGTGCTGGCTTCTCAAAAATATACTTGACTGGGTCCATTTTTGAGATCAATAAAGTGGTGTGGGTCAACATATACTGCCTCAGTCGGCGAGCAGCCCACGCTAAAGCACAACAAGTTTTCTCGAGCAGTGAATAACGTTGTTCACAGTTGGTAAACTTTTTGCTTAGGTAGTATATTGCATACTCTTTTCGACCAGACTCGTCACGCTGGCCCAGCACACACCCCATTGACTCTTCTAATACTGTCAAGTACATGATTATAGGTCTTCCTTCAACTGGAGGCATAAGGATTGGAGGTTCTTGCAAGTACTCCTTGATCTTGTCAAAAGCCTTTTGGCAGTCTTCGTTCCACCTGACCGTTTGCTCCTTTCTCATCAATTTGAACAAAGGCTCACAGGTTGCTGTAAGGTGAGATATGAAACTTGAGATGTAGTTCAATCGTCCCAAGAACCCTCGAACTTCTTTTTCTGTCTTCGGTGCAGGCATCTCTTGAATAGCTTTGACTTTATCAGGGTCAACCTCAATCCCTTTCTCACTTACAATAAATCTCAGCAGCTTACCAGATCGCACCCCGAATGTGCATTTGTTGGGGTTCAACTTCAGTTGGTACTTCCTCAGATGCTTGAATAGCTTTAGCAGGTTTACCAGATGGTCTTCTTCAGTAAGGGACTTGGCAATCATGTCATCCACATAACACTCAATTTCCTTATGGATCATGTCATGGAATAATGTCACCATAGCCCGTTGATATGTTGCACCAGCATTCTTCAGTCCGAACGGCATCACCTTGTAGCAGAATGTGCCCCAGGGTGTGATGAAGGTTGTCTTCTCCATGTCTTCAGGCGACATTTTAATCTGATTGTATCCTGAAAATCCGTCCATGAAGGAGAATACCGAGAACTGAGCCGTATTATCCACCAATACATCGATGTGAGGTAATGGGAAGTCATCTTTTGGGCTGGCTCTGTTCAGATCCCGGTAGTCAACACACATTCTTACTTTGCCGTCTTTCTTAGGCACAGGTACTATATTAGCAACCCACGGTGGATATCTAGTTACAGCAAGGAACCCGGCGTCCCACTGCTTTTGTACCTCTTTTTGATTTTCATTGCCATGTCTGGGCGAGTACGGCGCAGTTTCTGTTTAACCGGTGGGCATTCTTCTCTTAAAGGCAGCTTGTGCACAACAATGTCGGTGTCCAACCCTGGCATATCTTGATAAGACCAAGCAAACACATCCACATATTCTTGAAGCAGGTCAATCAGTTGTATCTTCACTGAGTCTTGTAAACAAACCCCGATTTTAACCTCTTTTACGTCTTCATCTGTACCAAGATTAATCGTTTCAACCTCCTCCCGATGAGGAGTAATAACCTTTTCCTCTTGTCTCAACAACCTGGCTAGCTCTTCAGGAAGCTCATATTCTTCTTCAACCCCTTCATCAGCTTGATTGATCGGATTGTCAAAGTCATACGAAGTCATAGCCGTGCTGTTGTCGGTGCGGTCTGGAAGGCACTCTCTGCAAGGGTTCAGATTTGTTCATTTTAGTGATTTTATTTTAATCTTTGTTTAGAAAAGTGAAATAAAGTCGTCATTTTGAAAACATTGCCATTTATTTTTTGTACAAAAAGAAAAATGGAAAAACAGTGAGCGGAAAAGAAAAAGACTCATTTGCAAAAGATGTCTGATATTTCATTGATTAATCTTGTTGCACAAAATTACAGATGGCCCGGTTACAAAATGAGTCTTGTCATCTTGGGCAAGATGCAAGACTTGATGCATGCTTAAAAATACAGGAAATAATAATTACTTTGCAGGAGTAACTCTTATAATTTCCTGGGAAGACCAGTTTGAGATACTGCTCCCCGGGATCTTTGGACGGATCCAACTCTCCAGGTTGCGGTCGCTTTCATCCTCGTCTTCCAAGTTGTTCACAGCATCGGGGGTGAGCATCCCCCACTGACAAAATTGGGCTCCTTAGCAGCCTCTGCTTGATCTTGTTGAGTTGGTTTGTAACCCAACCCAAATCTATCTTCTTTCTTCTCCACAGGTAACAGCTTGCCCCAGCCTTGGGCAGTCCCTTCTTCAACAACCTTCCGGGCTTGTTGGTAAGATGTCATTGAGGTTCCAGGTGCAGCAGACGCTTCATTTATGTTCAAGGCCTCAAACCCTTGACTCATAGTTTCGTGGATCTCCCCATCCATCTCAATGTATTTGTATGTAGCCAGGTGGCTAACGAAAATATCTTCCTCTCCACAAATAGTAACGACTTGGCCCTCCCACTCGAATTTTAACTTCTGGTGAAGGGTAGACGTAACTGCGCCAGCGGCATGAATCCAAGGTCTACCCAACAAACAGCTGTAGGCCGGCTGAATATCCATCACGTAGAAGGTCGTTTTGAAAGTTTGTGGGCCAATCGTTATAGGCAACTCAATTTCTCCCAGAACCGATCTCTTAGAACCGTCAAAGGCTCTCACTACTATGTTGCTGGGACGTAATGCCAATCCTTCATACTCCAGCTTCACAAGGGCTTTTTTAGGTAAGACATTGAGGGATGACCCTGTGTCTACCAGTACATGGGAAAGAACTGCACCCTTACACTCCATGGTAATGTGAAAAGCCTTGTTGTGACTACGGCCTTCCGTAGTCAAATCAGTGTTGGTAAATCCTAGTCCGTGACTAGCGTTGACATTTCCAACCACTGCCTCTAACTGATTGACTGTAATCTCTTCTGGCACATAAGCTGCGTGCAAGACTTTTAGTAGTGCATTCCGGTGAGCCTCGGAGCACATCAACAATGATAAAATGGAGATCTTAGAAGGTGTCTAGTGAAGCTGGTCCACTATCTTGTAATCACTTTTCTTGATGATTCTCATGAACTCATCAACCTCTTGATCGAAAGGTGTTTTCAAAGCTTCTTTAACAATTTGTTCTTCTTGCACCATACTCTTTCCTTTTGCCTTGGCAGCAGCTTCTGCTTCGGCATTGGGTCTTTGACTTTGCGGGGCAAAGAGACGTCCGCTTCGAGTGAAGCCTCCGCCTCCCCCCACATTGTCTATTTGTGGTGAAGAAGTTGATGATTCAAGAGTGATTTTCTGTCCTTTGCAGTATAGATCGGAGCCGTAATGCCAAGGGATGGCATTACTGCTTTCATAAGGTACTGGCCCAGGCACTGTGATAGTGACTGGACTGATAGCAGCTGCAGAAGGGACCATGATAGTATGTGGATCATAGTATATCGTAACCGGTGCTCTGATAGGAGTGGCACTTTGTGAGTTGTAGGCAGAATCATTTTCAGGATCATAATAAATTGTAACCGTTGAGACACTTGATGTTGAAGTTGTAGGAGACATTGTTGGATGGACGGGTGTTACTGTTGTAGGAGGTTCTGAATGAAGTGGTGCTGAAGTTGTAGAAGGGATGTTTGCTGATATTTGGTCTGTTGAAGTGACAGATGAAGCATTTGTTGATGAGATTGAAGAGTTGTTTGGAACAATGGTTGTTGCAGTTGTAGAAGACTCGGGAATTGTTGTTAAGGAGATTGCTAGATTGGTAGGAATTGATGTTGTGATTTGAAGCAGGCCACTCTGGATGACACCATCTATGCCATCTCTCAAGTTATCACACCCATTTACTGAAATGTTGCAGTAAGCACATCCTAGCTCGCATCCAGGGAACATCTGACATTCAAGGAGTTGAGCTTTAATCTCTACCAAGGGTGTCCGAATCTGCCCCACACTGGTTATCAAGTAAGACGGCCTATCTTCCTCAATAGCATTAATCCTGGGTCCCCCGTGGTTTGGCATAGGATTTTTACTGACATTTGGTGGAGGTGCAAAGTTTAGAGCTTTGGAATCCACTAGATCCTGTACCTTCATGTGCAAGGCTCTGCACTTCTCTGTACTGTGGCCAGGTGCATTTGAGTGAAAAGCACATCTGGCGCTGGCGTCGTAATTTCTGGGCAGACTGGCAGGATCTGGAGGTGCCAATGTCCTTAGCTCAACCGGGTTGAGTTTCAGGAGTTGTGGCAGTAATGTGGCATAGGGCATAGGGATTGGATCAATCACCCTATTGGCCTGAGATGGTCTCTGTTGAAACGGCCTTTGCTGATTGTTGTTGTTGGTGTTATTGTAGTTTCTCTGAGGAGGATATTGAGTTTGTTGCTGATAATTTTGTTGCTGCGGTTGATAAGCTGGTTGTGGATGAACTGGAGCGGGAATGGTGACTGCTGCCACAGACCTATGAACATATTGGGGCCTGCCCCTGCTGGTATGGATATCATTGGTCTCACCAGTTCTTCTTGGGCCCACAAAAGGCTTTCTCGAGTTGCTGGAAGAGCTTGCACCGTTGTCATAAATTTTGCCCATCTTCAATAGGCTCTCAATTCTTTCTCCAGCTATAACTACATCCGCAAAGCTGGTAGAAGAAAAGGCAGCTAGCCTATCAATGTATGTTCCTTGGAGGGTGTTCATAAACATATCTGCCATCTCCCTCTCCGACATAGGTGGCTGGACAGCAGCAGCAAGCTGTCTCCACCTCTGGGCGTACTCCCGGAAGCTTTCTCTGGATGATTGTGACATTCCCATCAGGAGAGTCCTGTTGGGAGCCATATCCAAATTATATTGGTATTGTCTAATGAAGGCCTCTGCCAAATCCTTCCAACATCTGATGGTTGCTCTAGTCAGATGAGAGTACCATTCCCTTGAAGCTCCCGTTAAGCTGTCCTCAAAATAAAACATCCATAGCTTTTCATCCATGGTGTACGCCTTCAGCCTCCCCAGAAAGGATTGTAAGTGGGTCCGTGGACAGGAAGTCCCGTTGTACTTCTCAAAGCACGGTGGTTTAAATTTGTGGGGAATCCTGACCCCGTCAACTAAGCCCATGTCCATAACATCAAAGCCCAAAGAGTTTTGAGACTCCAAGGACCTTAATTTTTCAGCAATCTCATCTAGCCTTCTGTCATAGGCCTCATCCCCAGCTCCCATCACTGTGAACTGATCTTCCTGGGGGTCTTCTTGCAGCACTCTACCTGTGGTAGCATTCCCTTGTGCATTAGCAGGGATATTGATCTCTGGATGAAGGTGGGGTCCAAATACAGGTGGGTTGATATGAGGCTGAACCCTCTCATTGTTGCTTGTCCCACCAGTCCCTAGATGGGGGTCTTCCTGAGTCTGCCTCTCTACCAAGGCTCTCAACCTTTCTTGGCTTTGAGCTAAACCATTCATCACCTCCATAAATTGTGTCATCTGATTCCTCATTTCCAATCTCTCATTGGCCATTTGGTTCCTGACCTCTGTAAGGTCCTGTTGTACCTGGTCCATCTGTATACCCGGAAGGTTGTTGCGGGTTGGATATCTGTGTGGACGGTTGAGTGGGAACACCCGACGTCGAGCAATAGTTCCTGAAGTCACAACAGAGTTAGTAACAAAAACAAAACAAAACCTACAAAACAAACAAAGGTCAGTATGCAATGCAGTATGCTTATTTGTTTCCAAGGTATCCGGCTTGGCACTTGGTTTTGACCTTTCCAGACCCTTGAAGATGTTGTTGATGTTGCTTGAAAAATTCAGATAAACAAACCAACACATATTTTACAAAAAAGTAACTGATACATAGTTTGTTTCTTTTTACAATACATGCCCTCTGAGGGGTCAAAATACAACACAAAAAAGGAAAAGTACAATGAAATGAAAGCAACAACAAGCAAAATTCAGACACCAAGACCAAACTCATCCTCCTGAACTTCCTTGAGAAGTGCTTCAGTCACAGGATCAGCTGGACGCTCTGTAAGGTTCCTGATAAGGAGATTCCTGGTAGTAACAGCTGCAGTTAGCTTCTTGTGTCGACTCTGGTCCTTTGACCTCTTCACACCAGCTCTAATCTTCAATTCTGAGATCTCTTTCTGGGCTGCTAGCAGGGCTTCCTGTTGCTCTTTTGCACCAGCCTCCAACTGCTCAATCCTGTCATGAGTCCTCTTATCCTCCTGAGTACGAGCTTCGGTGATCCTGACCCACCTAACTTGACTCTCCTTCAGATACAAATCAGTCCTGGCCTTCTGGAACTGAGCCTCCTTGCAGGCATTCTTCAGAATCTGTTCTCCAGCCCTTGACTTCTTGATGTAATCCTCAGACTTCTCAATCCTAGCTAGATGCTCCACCTTTAGCTTTTCCAACCTTTCAATGTCCAGCCGACCATCACTCCTCTCCCAAAGGGTCTTCTGTAGAGCCTGAGTCAGCTTCTCATTTCTCTCTTTCAAGTTCTCAAACTCCTCTAAGCTGATAGTGGCAGGAGGTGATGCTGTGGATGGCCCTGGTGTATCCTCAATGGTGAAGGGCATCCCAGAAAATTGAGCCCTGGTATGGGACCACTCATAGTACTGTGCTGAGGCCACATTGTTGCACCTTCCAAGAATGGTTACTCCTTTGGTTTGAACATTGTCCCAAGCCCAGGATGCTTGCCTGACAATAGCCAGATTAGGCTTAATCTCACAATAAAGGGTCTCAGCCAAATCTTGTGTTCTGGGAGGATGGACCAATGCATAGCCCAATTGGGGAACTGCCAGGGGTACATTGGGGAACTGCCCACAACTAGTAATGTTGTCCCTGCCCTTGGTGCTCTGAGTGCACCACCTGATGTCAGCTGAGGTCAAAGCAACGAGTCTTCTAGCCCAATTCTTTGGCTGGTGAGGATTCAAGAATGCATCAGTCTTGGGCAAGTGTTCGAGCAGCCAGGTATGGAACAGGGGAGCACAGCATCTCACCAATCTTCCTCTTTGCTTTTCATTCCTTTGGTGAACGGAGTAGTAGAAATCTCCCAGTAAGGTGGGCACCGGGTTCCTCAGAATGAAAAGGTGGATTGCATTCTTGCTAATGAATCTAGGCTCATCTGCAAAAAGTATGACCCCATATATGCTAAGGGCCAACAAAGCACAGACTGTCTTCCATTCTCCCAAAGAAGCCTTCAGGGTAGCCTGAGAGATCAAAAAATCCAGATGTAGACCAGAGACTCCAGCCTTGGTAGTCATATTCTGCCCAATCAGAACTGGTTCCAAATACAAGGCCTTTGCCACCTCTTCATCACTAGGAAAAACCATCTCAGGGTTGAAGGGGACACCACCCCTGACAGGTATACCAACCAATGATGAGTACTCTTCTAATAAAGGCCCCAACTGAAAATCCTGAAAGGTAAAGCACCTCAGAGGGGGGTCATAGAACTGCAGGCAAGTATGAATAAAGCTCCTCTGTGAAGGGTCCAAATCCATAACCACATCAAGTATGCCTCCATAGTGTTCTCTAAATAGTGGTATATGGTCTAGAGTAATCAGGGTCTGAATCTTTCTGATGTCAGCTAGTGTCGCTCCCACCAAATGAAGCTAAGTCAAATGGGGTACAGACGCGAACGGTCGGCGAGAGGGACAATGAGAACACACAGCCGTGAACTCACTGGAGATGAATAGAGTCGCCAGCTAGGCATTTTTATCCCGGAGGAAAGGTAATGCTGCATAAACCTAGAAAGATACGGATAAGACGGTTGCGAACCAGAGAGACTGAGAAAGGGGGTTGGTTACAACCTGGGAAGGTATTAGCACCCAGATTGTCCGCCGTACTCGACGGGATCCACGCTTAAAAGATTTGTGTTTTAAAGGGGTAGTGTCAGTGCAATCTGTGTATAAAGAGCTGGAAAGATGATGTACAGGTGTCAGTGTAAGAAAAATGTGAAGTGTAATATGTACAGTGTCAGTGTGAGAACAGGAATAAGATGCTCAAGATCATGAGGCTTAAAGAATAATGCTGGAAGGAGGGGGAATATACAGAGACTTTTGTTCGATAACTGTTAAGTTATGCCTACGTATCCTCTCGTGCAATGAGGAAGTCAAAACACCGTAGTTCGACCCAAAGAGACTGAAAGATGAATTGACTTGTGAACTGCTTACTTGCCTATGCTCAAGTGTATGATCTGTCTGGCACAGATGCAAACTGTCTTGCATTAGACGGAAGAAGCAAGTTCTCGTTTATGAGTGAATGAGATGAGAAAAGAATCCCGAAGGAGACGATTATTGCTTGTTTTTGTGTTTTCAGTCTTTTATTGCTTTTGAAAGTTTGTCATAAGTTAATGAGCTTAAGCCTAAACCAATGGATTTAGTAAACTCATCACATCTTCCCTCTGATTAGGGGTAATGAGAATACCTTAAGTGTGAAGTCAGATTCTCACACTTAATCACCTTTGGTGTAGGATTAAGATCATTAACCTACTTGTGATTATTTAGATGTTTTTGATGTTTTTGTTTAGTGTTGAGTAATGAGATTAAGCCATAATCAAGGATTAAACAGACTCATTACACCATCCTAATAGAAGGATAATAGATGAGAATGTTTAAGCTGAGGAAAGCTCCTCAACTTAATCCATGGTTAGGGATTAAACTCATGACAAAACAAGCCTTTGATTAAGTGGATTTTATTTAATGGTATGATGATGAAGTGACTTTTATGATTTGTAAGACAACTTGAGGGGGACTTGTCCATTAACACTAGGGTTAGTCCTTCTTAACCAATTAAGGAAGAATTAGAACCCTAATGCAAGGCCCAAGTTACAAGTGTGATGTCATGATGATTATTAAGTGAATTGATTAAAGGAGTTAAACACATTAAGGGTTTAACACTTAGGATTAAAGTTATACACTCCATCCTAAGAGAAGGATGCGGGCATAAGCTTAATCACAAAGCCTTAAAGCCTTTAGGGTTTAGTCCCTGATTATGAGATAAGAAGAGATGACTCAAAAGAGACACAAAGGTAAGACTAAGAGGGGAGACTAATCAAAACCCTAATCATTGTCATGCTTGGTTGTTCCTAAGGTTTGTGAGGTTTACAAGATAAGATCTTCAAAGGAAACACCAGGGAGCAGATGAAAGGAGCAAAGAGAAGCAAAGTAACTTGCTTCATTTAAGAAGACAAGTCACTTGAAGAAAGAAAGTGGGAGGACAAGAATGAGCAAGCTCAATCTCAAACACATGCAAAAATGCAGCAATGGATGCAAAAGAGATGAAAAGAAAAGTTATGAGAAGTGAAAGCAAATTCACTTCTCAAGTTTACTTACCACCTGAAATGTTAGAAAGAAAAGCAATGCAATGCTAAATGAGATGAAATGATATGATGAAAAACAAAACCAGAAGCATGTTGATGATGATAATGATGTTATGAGATGCTACAAGCATGAGACAAGGCATGGAGATGTTCATACAAGATCAAGGATGCAAATGATGCAAGTTTGGAAGCATGGATATACATGAAAAGTTATGAAGCATACATGGCATACAACATGGCAAATGCAAGATGCAATGATCACACATGCTTTCTATATGTCTTATGATGTCAAATGAATCAAATGGAGGCATGGAATGGCATGGCAAGTCATGTTATGCAAGAGAATGTAAGAAGGATGCAAGAGAAAGCCCAAATTAGGGTTTATGAAACAAACATCAAACAAAACTCAAAAACAGAAGCAAACCCTAAGATAAAAAATGGAAAATGCCACCCAAAGAAACCCTGAACCTATACTAAACCAAAGTTCAAAGGGGAGGTCTCAACTCTTAACCAATCTCAAGTTATGAATTTTCTAAGTTATTAGGGTTTTTAGGGTTCCTAAACAAAAGAAATTCCAAACAAATTGAAAATGCAAGATCAAATCATGGCCATTTTATCTCAAAAACTACATGCCAAATAGAATGCAATGCAAAAAGAATCAATGTCCAACTCTTCTTAGATAGGCAGAAATGAATTTTTGAACTTTGGATCAAATTAATGCACAAAAAATGATTTAATTCAATGGAAAATTCTCAAAGTGCATCAAGATCAAAAAATAAATTTGGTTTGAAGGTTGGACAATGTTTCTAAATGTCTTAGAACATTTCATGAATTTTTTGGTGATTTTTAAATACCTAAAAGTATTTTTAATAAATTAATTTTCATTAATCAATTAAAAATAATCTTTTAAATATTTAAAAATACTTTTTTAATGATAAAAATAAAAATAAAAATATTTTTGGGTCTTAAAAATTAATAAAACTTATGGGAAAAAGTTTCATAATTTTTAGACATTTTTTACTATTTTTAATAAATGGTGCAAATAAAATGAAAAGAAATTAAAATAAATTGAGATAAATGGAAAGTATGCTCAATGAAGCGTCCAGATTGAATCTGGGCTTGGGAGGTTTGACCTGGCGCGCATCTGGACGGCCCAGGTTCAAACTTCCCTAAACTCAATTAATCAAATAATTAACATTTAATTAAATACGGATTAGGGCTAATGATCAGATCTCCACCACTCACTGCACGCGGGAAAAGAGAATCGCACGGCCTACGTTCAAACTTGCCCCTAAACCCTAATTAACTCATTAATTACTTTCAGGCTGCCGGAGAAGACTTCCGGTCGTCTTCTCCGGCCAGCATCTCCCCTGAAAATCCCCAAAACCCTAAAAACCTAACTAAAATGAAATCTAAGAATTGGGAAATGATCCCCACTCACTCACGAACTAAAACCCCATCTCAAAACAAATTTATACTTCCTAACATGGCTGAATCGAAGCAAGAAAGAATTAGGGCACGCAAGTTTCAGAGAGCAATTAAACTCTCATTTCCTCACCATTTGCAAAACCAAAGACATATTCATGATCAGGAAGACACAAAGAACAAGTTTAGAACAAAAGAAATGATTTCTGGAAAAATATTTTTCAAGCTACCTGAGATTCGAAGCTTTCACTCTGATGACTTTCTGGCCACTTCCTTCAGTGCAATCCACTCCACTTGACCCTCTGGTGATGCTTGAATGCTCAAGAGGAATTTATGTTGGCTGGATGAGGAGTTTGACAAGCTTCTGCTCAAGCTCAGTCAGAAATGGCAGGGATGATTCAGGCAGTTTCAGGCCATTGTGAGTGGTTCTTTGTGATCCAGATGGTGAGTGGAGAAGCTTTGTAAAGTTTGTTTGGATGTTTGTAAGCTGTGGAAGGTGATTCGAAGAGAAATGCAGGCTGAGGTGAGAAATGGCAATGGGGTGTTCTTGATCAAAACAGGCCTGGCTCTTGGTGGTTTGAGGTCTATGAAGTATGGTGAGTTGGAGTGTGGAAATAGTTTGGATGTTTGTGTGCTGGGCAGGGAGTTTCGAAGCAAAATGCAGCTGGGGTGTGTTTTGTGAATGTGATGGTATGAAGTGTTTCAGCATGGCTTCTTGAGTGTTATGGCCAGCATATGGAAAGTATTTTTTAATCCCATAGGTCAGGGGATGTGACATGGCCTGCTGTGATAGGTAAGTCACCTTTTGCAAAATGTCAACTTCTTTGTAAGAGAAAGTATGGGCAGCTTCTAGGCTAGTACATGGGCTGTGTGACGCGCAGCAAGATGAGGGGAAAGGGCTAGCTTGGTTCAAGGGCCAATGCAGCAAGTGGGTGAAGTGATCATGATGATTTTGCAAGTTGCTTGCTTTTTGGTTCATATGGAAAGATCTTGTTCCAAAAGCCATGAAACATGAGCAATGCCTAGTCCATTCTGAATTTTAGGACTTACATGATGTTTATGTGATGGTTTGATGCCAATTAGAAGTTGCAATTTGCCTTAGTATATGATTTTGCAATTTTCACACTTGGTGCATAACTTGAAAATCAATGATTTTTGCCAACTTTGTCACACCATAACTCTTGATCCAAGAAGAATTTGATCATGTTCTTGTACTTTTTGAAAAGGGAAAGATGAGATCTACAACTTTCATGACCAAAGTTTTTCCATTTGAAGCATTTTTGGATCAAGAATCAAGGCTTGAAAAATGACCTAAAATGAAGCATTCTTGAAAAAGTCAACTATGCCCAAAAAGTCAACATTTGCAAAACTTCCAAATTCTTGATTTCTATGAACTTCAACCTTCTTCCATGATCAAATAAAGATCATATACACTCAAAATGATGAAGATCACCCATTGGTTGGGTCATTGGGGGCCTCAGATGCCCTGATTTTACATTGACTTGTCTGAAAAGTCAACCCTTGATTAGATGACTTCCCCATGGAATTTCTTCATGAAAATTGATATGCATACTCCCTATACCATATAGAGACCAATGGAAACAAGAATGACCAAAGAATTTGGAGTTATGGCCTCTGAAACCAAAACCCTAATTTTAGGTCAACTGTGCAGTCTAGCCTGGCTCTGCATCCACTCAAACCCTAGTTCTTGTGATCCTTTTGCATTTTTGACTTTGAGAAGATGGAATATGATATAAGAACACACATGGACCCCTTTGAAGTGATTGGTTGCCTTTGGAGTGGCTCAAGAAGCTCTTGGATTGCTCAGATCACAAACCCTAGGTGCAGATGACTTAGAAACTATGCAGTGACTCAAAAATGAGATATGAGATGATATGATTGAGTTTATGCATATGAGATGATCACAAGCCATGGTGTGAATGGGTGAGGGAAAATTTGGGGTGTTTACAGCTAGCTCAGGCTGAAAGAAATGATAGGAGATGTTGCTCTTCTTGGGTGCCATGCTGCTGAAGAAGAGCTGAGACAGATGCTGATGATGGAGAATAAAACTGAAGATGGGCCACTGACAGGCTGAGACTGGTGATGCAGGTGACTGAAGCAGGTAGCTGATAACTGAAGTAGATACTGATGAAGATAGGTCTATGCTGATGATGGGGTCAAAACCAAGCCAAAATAAAGTATGGATACCCTGAAAAACAAATAAGCAAATGTTAAAATGATGCAATGATGATGTATGCAAATGATATGCAAGGGTTTGTGACTGAGCTGGATCTGATCAAGTGCTCTGGTATAAGTCCATGTATGTTCAAGAAATCCAGATGGAGGTTCATAAGTCCAGTAACCAAGGTGGGGGACTCAAATAAAGAATCACATGTCCAGGGTTAAAATCACAAGAACTGTCCCAAAATGGAGTATTCTTAAGTCAAAACAAAGTAACAGGGTATGCTGAGGTCAAGGGTACCTGCAAACCTGTAAACAGCCCAACCCCCTCACAGGTGGTGTTCTAAAACAAGGATCCTCAGACTTGGACCAGTTATGAGAAGTGTAAACACTTCCAACCCGGAGGTACAGTGTTTACAATAACCATAAAAGATCCTCCTCTAACTCACCTCAGTTTCTGAAGGTCATAAAAAGGTCATCCAGACTTAGCAGGCTTCCCAGATAGCCCTAGCACTACAGGAAATCTGCAGCACAGAGTTCTCAAGAAGAAACCCATATCTGAACCGTGTTTCATATTCCCGCACCAGACCGAAATGGAATGGGAAAGAACATGAACCACTCTAGCCTAGGTGTCACTCAGGTCCCAGGTATAGGACCTCAACTCTCAATGGAACACCCACCCACCAAAGCAGCAAAACAGATCCAGCCAGCACAATATGACAGTACGATATATGTAAAGCTATAAAGAAAGCAGTAAACAAACTGTACAAAAAGCAAAAATAAAGAAACTGTACAAACACAGATAACACATAACACCCCAGTAAACACAAATCAAACAAGCGCTAGGAGGAACCCACAAAAAGAACCAGAAGCCCTGGTTACAGTATAAGGGTCCCCAGCAGAGTCGCCAAGCTGTCGCTCCAACCAAAATGAAGCCGGGTCAAATGGGGTACAGACGCGAACGGTCGGCGAAGGGATGATGAGAGAACACACAGGAGTGAACTCACAGGGAATGAAACGAGTCGCCAGCTAGGCATTTTTATCCCGGAGGAAAGGTAATGCTGCATAGACCTAGAAAAAGATGGATAAGACGGTTGCGAACCAGAGAGACTGAGAAAGGGGGTTGGTTACAACCTGGGAAGGTATTAGCACCCAGATTGTCCGTCGTACTCGACGGGATCCACGCTTAAAAGATTTGTGTTTTAAAGGGGTAGTGTCAGTGCAATCTGTGTATAAAATAGCTGGAAAAAGATGTACAGGTGTCAGTGTAAAGGAAGTGTGAAGTGTGATATATACAGTGTCAGTGTAGGAATAAAGATGAAATGCTCAAGATTATGAGGCTTAAAGAATGATGCTGGAAGGAGGGGGAATATACAGAGACTTTTGTTCGATAACTGTTAAGTTATGCCTACGTATCCTCTCGTGCAATGAGGAAGTCAGAACACCGTAGTTCGACCCAAAGAGACTGAAAGATGAATTGACTTGTGAACTGCTTGCTTGTCTATGCTCAAGTGTATGACCTGTCTGGCTCAGGTGCTAACTGTCTTGCATTAGACAGAAGAAGCAAGTTCTCGCTTATGAGTGAAGATGATGAGAAAAGAATCCCGGAGGAAACGCTTATTGTTTGTTTTTGTGTTTTCAGTCTTTTATTGCTTTTTGAAGTTTGTCATAAGTTAATGAGCTTAAGCCTAAACCAATGGATTTAGTAAACTCATCACATCTTCCCTCTGATTAGGGGTAATGAGAATACCTTAAGTGTGAAGTCAGCTTCTCACACTTAATCACCTTTGATACAGGATTAAGATCATTAACCTACTTGTGATTATTTAGATGTTTTTGTTGTTTTTGTTTAGTGTTGAGTAATGAGGTTAAGCCATAATCAGGGATTAAACAGACTCATTACACCATCCTAATAGAAGGATAATAGATGAGAATGTTTAAGCTGAGGAAAGCTCCTCAACTTAATCCGTGATTAGGGATTAAACTCATGACAAAACAAAACCTTTATTAAATGGATTTTAGTTGATGGTATGATGAAGAAATGATTTTTAGGGTTTGTAAGACAGTTTGAGGGGGACTTGTCCATTAACACTAGGGTTAGTCCTTCTTAACCAATTAAGGAAGAATTAGAACCCTAATGCAAGGCCCAAGTTACAAGCTTGATGTCTTGATGATTATTAAGTGGATTGATTAAAGGAATTAAACACATTAAGGGTTTAACACTTAGGATTAAAGTTATACACTCCATCCTAATAGAAGGATGCAGGCATAAGCTTAATCACAAAGCCTTAAAGCCTTTAGGGTTTAGTCCCTGATTATGAGATGAGAAGAGAAGACTCAAAGAGTCACAAAGTTCAAACTAAGTGGGGAGACTAATCAAAACCCTAATCATTGTCATGCTTGGTTGTTCCTAAGGTTTGTGAGGTTAACAAGAGAAATCTTCAGAGGAACCACCAGGAAGCAGATGAAAGGATCAGGAGAAGCAAAGTGACTTGCTTCATTTAAGAAGACAAGTCACTTGAGGAAAGAAAGTGAGAAGAGAAAGAAAGAGCAAGCTCAATCTCAAACACAAAACAAAATGCAGCAATGATGCATAAGGAGATGAAAAGAAATTGTGAGAAGTGAAGGCAAATTCACTTCTCAAAGTTGCTTACCACCTGAAAAGTTAGTGAGAAAAATGCAATGCCATGCAAAATGAGATGAAAATGGCATGATATAAACCAAAACCAGAAGCATATATGTAATGATATTGATGCTATGAAATGATGCAAACATGAAACAAGGCATGGGGATGATCATATGAACAAATGGATGCAAATGGAGCAAGTTTAGAACTATGAATACAAATGAAAAGTTATGAGATGCAAATGACATACAACATGGCAAATACATGATGCAATGATCAAACATGCTTCCAACATATCTTAAGATGTCTAATGAATCAAATGAATGCATAAAATGTCATGGCAAGTCATGTTATGCAAGCAAATGCAAGATGAATGCAAAAGGAAGCCCAAATTAGGGTTTATGATCAATGCATCAAACAAAAACCAGAAGGAAAAATCAAGATAAAAAATTGAAAATGCATTAAAAGGAACCCTAAACCTACATAAACTCACTGCCCAAAGGAGGGGTTCTAACTCTTAACCTAATGTAAGTTATGAATTTCCTAAGTTTCCTAGGGTTTTAGGGTACCTTAACAAGAAAAATGCCAAACAAATTGAAAATTAAAGATCAAATCATGCCAATTTAATCTCACAAACTACATGTTATGAAAAATGCAATGCAAAAAGAATCAAAGTCCAACTCTCAATGGTTAGGCAGAAATGATTTTTTGATGTTTGGATCAAAATAATGCCTTGAAATGATTTTAATTCCATGAAAAATTCTCAAAAGACATCAAGATCAAAAAATAAATTTGGTTTGAGGGTTGGACAATGTTTCTAAATGGTTTTAAATGTTTCATGAATTTTTTGGTGATTTTTAAATACCTAAAAGTATTTTTAATTAATTAATTTTCATTAATTAATTAAAAATAATCTTTTAAATGATTTAAAAATATTTTTTAATGCAAAAAATAAAAATAAAAATGTTTTTGGTTTCTGAAAATTAATAAAAGTTTGTACAAAAAATTTCAGAATTTTTAAAATTGTTTTGCTATTTTAAATAAATATGGGAAAACAAATGAAATAAAATGTAAAATAAAACTAATTTAATCTGAAAATGGAAAAAGTCAATACATCCAAGGGCCATGGTTTGAATTCACACGCGCGGGAAGAGACTTGGCGCCACATCCAAGGGCTGAGGTTCAAATGCGCGTAATTATGATTAGCCCTAATTAATTATGCCCTAATCACTCTCAGGCGACCGAAACACTGTTCCGGTCGTCTTCTCCGGCTATCTCATCTTTCAATCTCTCTCAATATGCCATGAAATCATGCCAAACTTTCCAGAATCAATCATTAATCATCACTAAACCTAAACCCCACCCCAAAATCCATTCATTTCCACTGAATCATGAGGCACGAATCAAAACGGAAAACAACACAAAAATTTCAGAGATCAAATACATTCTACACACGCAACCATTTTCAATGATTCAAAGCTTAAAATGATAAGCACATCACATAGAATCAGTTTGTAACTCAAAACACAAGTTCTGGAAAAATGTTCTTGGATGATACCTGAGATGGAGCTTTCGATTCCAGAGCTTTCAAGTTGTTTCTTTGGCTCAAATCTACTCCACTGATCCTCCTAAGAAGCTTGCAAGGTTTGTTTGAAGTTTGCAATGGCTGGTTTGAGAGTTTGCTTGAGTTCTGTTCAATGGCAGGTGGTGATCGTGTTTTTGATTCTTTGAGTTTCAGGCCATGGTAAAGGGTGCTTTGTGATCAGGAAGGTGTGTGGAGTTGATTTGTGAAGTTAGCTTGTATGCTTGTGGCTTGTGTGATGAGTTTCGAATGTTCTTGCCCAAAGGGTGGAAAATGAGAATGCTGAGTTATGGAGTGTTTCAGGCTTGTGTTGTAGTTGCTTTGGCTTTCTTTTTGCTTGTATAGACAACTGTGATTGGTTAGAAGAAGTGATGTGTGCTTTTGTGATAGGTATGGCTCAAGTTGCCAAAATGTCAAAGTTGTGTAAGAGGGTTATGGGCTACTTTCTAGCCAAGGACAAAGGGTGTGTCCTGCGCAGCATGATGAGGGGAGATGCCTAGGGTGGCTCAGCAGGCTAGCAAGCAAGTGGGTTGTGTCTTATGATGAATTTTGCAACTTGCCTTGCTTTTGATCTTCATGAAATATCTTGATCCATAGGCCACAAAAGTGAGAAGTTTCTTGGCCCATTCTGATTTTTAGGTCTTGTATGATCATGTGGTGAAGTTTATAAGTCCATTTGGTGACTAAATTTTCCTTGAGAAGTGAATTTGCAACTTTGCCTCTTTGGTAGAAACTTTGAAATTTTGTGATTTTTGCCAACTTTGACAAACCATAACTTTTGATCCAAAATGAATTAGGTCATGTTCTTGTACTTTTTGAAAAGGGAAAGATCCATTCTACAACTTTCATGACCAAAGTTTTTTCATTTGATGCATCTTTGAATCAAAAAGTAAATGTTGAAAAAGTTGCCTAAAATGGCAATTTCATTAAAAGTCAAACTTGCCCAAAAAGTCAACTTTGCAAAAGACTTGAAATTTTTCAATTTTGTGAACTTCCAACTTCTTCCATGATCAAATAAAGATCATATACAATCAAAATGATGAATAACACCCCTTGGTTGGGTCATTGGGGGCCTCAGATGCCCTGATTTTGCACTGACTTGCTTGAAAAGTCAACTCTTGACCAGATGACTTCCCCATTGAATTTCTTCATGAAAATTGATATGTATACTCCCTATACCATATAGAGACCAATAGAAACAAGAATGACCAAAAAATTTGGAGTTATGGCCTCTGAAACCAAAACCCTAATTTTAGGTCAACTGTGCAGTCAAACTTGGCTCTGCTTCCACACCATTTCCAGTTCTTGTGATTCTTTGCCATTCTTGACTTTGAGAGGATTCAATATGATACTTGAACACACATAGGCCTCTTTGAAGTGATTGTTGACCTTTGGAGTGGCTCAAGAAGCTCTTGGATTGCTCAGATCACAAACCCTAGATGCAGATGACTTAGAACCAATGCAATGAATCAAAAATGTGATATGAGATGCTATGATTGAGTTTATGCTTATGAAATGATCACAAGTAATAGTGAGAATGGGTGAGGGAAAATTTGGGGTGTTTACAACGGGGTTGTCAATATGAATGGTCGTGGGGTTGGTGCAGTGCTTATTGCACCTAAGGGAGTTCATATGCCTTTCTCGACAAAACTCACCTTTGCCTGCACTAACAATGAAGCAGAATACAAAGCATGTATAATGGGTCTTGAGCAAGCCATTGACCTCAGGATCAAAACCTTGAATGTATTCGGAGATTCAGCTTTGGTAATCAACCAGACCAACGGCAAATGGTACACCCATCAGGAGCATCTGATTCCATACCGTGACTATACGAGGAGATTATTGACTTTCTTCACAACAGTGAAACTTGAATACATGCCTCGAGATGAGAATCAGTTTGCAGATGCTTTAGCTACCATTTCCTCCATGATTAAAGTACAAACTGCTAATTATGTGCCTCGGATTCTGGTATCTAGAATGGACAGACCAATATATGTGCTCTCTTTGGACACTGCTATTAATGACAAACCTTGGTTCCACGACATCAAATGCTTCTTAGAGGATCAGACATACCCACCTGGGGCATCATCTAATGATAAGAAGATATTAAGAAGGTTGGCCCACAATTTCTTCCTCAATGGTGATGGTTCATTATACAAGCGAAACTTCGACGTGGTCTTGCTCAGATGTGTTGACAAGAAGGAAGAAGACCTGCTGATGCACGAAGTACATGAAGGTTCCTTTGGTACCCATGCCAGAGGACATGCAATGACAAAGAAGTTGTTAAGATCGGGTTACTACTGGATCACAATGGATGCTGACTATTGTGCATATGCCAGAAAATGCCACAAGTGCCAGATCTACGCAGAGAAAGTGCATGTACCTCCAAATCCTTTGAATGTAATGTCTTCACCTTGGCCCTTTGCCATGTGGGGCATTAACATGATTAGAAAGATTGAACCGACTGCTTCAAATGGACACAGATTCATCCTAGTGGCCATTGATTACTTCACCTGAATCTGATTGAAGAGAGAAGATTAACTGCCATCTGTCATGGGCAGTTATATCAAAAGCGAATGAAGAAGGCCTTCGATCAGAAAGTCAGACCTCGAGAATACCAAGTAGGAGAGCTTGTTCTGAAGAGAATCCTTCCTCCTCATACAGACCACCGGGGCAAGTGGACATCAAACTATGAAGGTCCCTTTGTGATAACTAAAGTCTTCTTAGGTGGAGCACTGATGCTCGCAACCATGGATGGTGAGGACTTCCCGTCTTCTGTGAATTCAGATGCGGTTAAAAAATACTTCGCATAAAATGACCCGCTGGACATAAAAATAGAATGTAAGTCCAAGAAAAAATAGAATAAAGGACTTGTGCAAAAATAAGGGAAAAATAAAAAAAAATATGCACCCTCTGAGTTGAAAAGCCGCATTGGACAGCTCAGGCAAAAATGGGTATCCCGGTGGATTGAAAACCCGAAAGGGCGATCCATGCCAAATCAGGGAATAAGCGAACAACTGCATTCTGAATTCGTCTGTATCGCTCACGACATGGCAAGCTTCGAAGGACAAAACGTCAGTCAGAATCAACCTTCTTCAAAAAGCAAGATAAGAAGAACGTCAAAGTCATACGGGTCATAGCAAAGGAAACTCACTGGAGCGTCATCTTCAACATTGCCAATATTTTTATTTTTCTCAATTTACAACAATCTCCTCCTTCTAGGGGATTCGCTATTTTTGACTGTACTTGCCAATTCAGGGCACAAAAATCAATAAAATCAGAATATTCAATCACACTTTGTTTTGTACATTTTTTGTTTCGTTTGCAAAATGTCCAATGTTCATAATACAACGTTTACATAAAACAAATGAGCCATTTTTAAACAAAATGCTTGCAGGAAATATGAATTCTTAAGCAAAACTAACTCCTATGACGGAATTCGGTTAAGGAAACCTCGGAACACTTGTGCGTTTTCCTTTGTCTTAACAGGATGCAAGTACACAAGACAGACATTTTTTTTCAACATGGGGCATGTAGAGAATTGAATCTCCCGAGCAATGTCTGACAAACTCTTCCACAGCAAAGTGGTCAAGGAACTTTCTATTCCCCACCAGAGATATCAAATCCTCAGCAGAGTTGGTGGAATTAATTCCCCACAGAGTTGCCTCCCCAGTAGAGCAGTGCCCGAAACACGTCCCCAGTGGAGTTGCTAAAACTTCCTCATCCCCATTGAGAGTTCTCCCTTCGGACAGGTCTATCAATGATCTATTTCCCTAGGCAGAGTTCTCCCTCCGAGCAGATCTATCAATGATCTCTTCCCCAGCTGGGTTATTCCTCCAAGCAGATCAGCCATAGATCTTTATCCTCGCAGGATCCGAGTCTCGGATCGAGCTTCTGACTTGCATAATCATAGCATTCGCATCATATTCACCGGAATAAGCGTAGCATTCCGTCTAATACAGAGCATTACAACAAAAATCAAACATTTGCATGATCATAAGCCAGGTCCGAACCAGGTACCTGCAAATACCATCAATATCTCACTGACAATATACAAAACTCATATCCCCTGCAGATAAAAGCCAAAGCATGCCCTCTGCATACTCAAGTACAGATGCTTGTTCATATTCATATATACTCTTTACGACACCCGTCTGTGTCATCTTATCCCCCGCAGGTCGCCAGAATACCTTCTGCACTCTCAAGTACAGATGCCTGTTCATATTCATATATACTCTTTACGACACCCGTCTGTGTCATCTTATCCCCTGCGGGTCGCCAGAATACCTTCGTCACTCTCAAGTACAGATACTTGTCTATATCTATACATATTCCTTTTGGAACCCATCCGTGTCATACTTCCCCAGCAAATCAAACACTCGTCCGTGTCCCTTGCCCAACCTCCCGACACTCGTCTGTGTCTTGCACTTACTTCACCAACAGATCAACATTTGTACATATACAATCCTTTGATACTCGTCCATATATATCATTCCTCAGCAGATTCAAACACTCGTTCGTGTTCCTTGCTTAACCGATTGATACTCTTCTGTATCATCATCCTTAAACATGTGTCAGCGTTTGTTTCTATCGATACCCGTCCGTATCGTAATCCTGAAGATGCTCGTCCGCATCTTTAATCTATACACCCCATCAAACACTTATACCTTTTAGTTTTGAAACGTAAGCACTCGTCTGTGTTTACCATTCCCCAGTAAGTCGCCAACAAAACAACTTTCTTCTATCTGACATTCGTCCTATGTCGTGATACTTTCGGCAGCCGTCCCCTGCCAGGTGATCGTCCTTCACCTTCGGATGATCGTCCTTCATCCTTTTCCCCAGTGGAATCTCCATTATTGGAACCTTCTGTCCGGAATTCGTCCTATGTCGTGATATTTTTAGAAGTCGTCCCCTGCTAGGTGATCATCCTTCACCTTTTGATGACCGTCTCTCATCATTTATCTGATGGTCTTCTCCGTCGTTAATCTTGTTATTCGACATTCGTCCTATGTCGTGATAATCCCCGAGAGCAGTCGTACCCTGCTAGGTGATCGTACTTCACCTCTTAATGATCGTCCTTCATCATGCTTACCCGATGGCCGTCCCCATCATTGATCTTCTATATCCGACATTCTTCTTATGTCGTGATATGTTCAGCAGCCGTCCCCTGTTAGGTGATCGTCCTTCACCTTTGATGACCGTCCGTCATCAACATTTCATTTATTCTTTAACCCGATGGCCATCCCCATCGTTGTTTACTTTACTTTCCAAGCCTGATGGCCATCCCCATCTATGCATATCTAAATCCCCAGAGAATTTTACTTTCCTTACCCGATGGCCGTCCCCATCGTGGTCTCTTTATTTCCCCAGCTTGTCGGTCGCCCCCGTCATTGCTCAAACTTACTAATTTACCCCCAGCATTTGTCCTCTGCTCGATGGTCATCCTCCATCGCTTTCATTTGATAATCACATTATACTACCTTTTACAATTTATATCACTTTTCTTCTTCTATCCAGCGAGTGCAAATTTCGGATTGTCTTTGGTATTCAACCACAAGTTATCTTGTTTGTCTGTTAAGCCAGGCGCTTACACCCTGCACAGCTAACTCATGTTTGAATAGGGGCAGCTATAAACACCCCAAATTTGCCCTAACTTTTTCTCACATCATGGCTTATCATCTTTCATTTTTTCATTTTTCTAAGCATTACATCTCATATTGCATATTTGTTTCATCTGCATAGTTCCATTTCATCTGCATCTAGGGTTTGTGATCTGAGCAATCCAAGAATCAATCTGAGCCATCCCAATGGTCTTTAAGTTTTCCAAGAGGGTCCATGTGTGTTCTATAATCATATTATGATCCCCAAAATTCATGAAAGTCAAGAAATCACAAAGATTGGCAAAGGCATGGAAGCAGAGCTAGGGTTTTCCTACACAGATGACCAAAATTAGGGTTTTGGTTTCAGAGACCTTAACTCCAAATTTTTTGGCCATTCTTGTTTCTAATGTTCTTAATATGTAATAAGGATCATGTGTACCAAGTTTTATTAAGAAATTCATTGTGGAAGTCATCTGATCATTGGGTAACTTCTTGAGCAAGTTAAGTCAAAATCAGGGCATCTGAGGCCCCCAACAATGGAACCAAAGGATCATTTTCATCAAATTGAGGTTCTATGATCTTTATTTGATCTTATAAGTGGTTGGAAGTTCACAAAGTTGAAGAATTTTGGGCCAATTGCAATCTTGCTATTTTTGGAAATGACTTGTAATGGAAACTTTCCATTTTGGGAAAGATATTCAACCTATTCTTTCATGACCAAAAATGCTTCAAATGAAAAATTCTCGGGCATGAAAGTTGTAGATTATGTCTTCCCATTTTCAAAAAGTACAAGAACATGTCTTGGTTCATCCTAGAACTCAAGATATGTCCTTTCAAAGTTGGCAAAAATCCTATAATTTTCAAGTTCATGCCAAAGAGGGAATTTTGCAATTTCACTTGCCAAGCCTTTTTATAACCTCTAATCAACTTCTATGCACCATAACATGTCAAGTCAACTTCAAAACATCAGAATTGGCCCAAGATTGCATGTTTTTCATGGCTTGGTTCACAAGAAATATCAAAATGATCATTATGCATAAACTTTTCAAAAACTATGGAAACTCTTGATCCAAGTATTCCAGCTGCATACAAATGATCCTAGGTCCATCCATGAATCAAGTTGAAGCCAAGACACCCCTTGAAACAGCTCTGAACCATGCCCATACCTATGGTACACATATGTTGACATTTTTGCATTTCAAGCCATACCAATCCCATAGTGCCACAACAACTATTTTGGCCAATAACAATTGTTTATTCAAGCCCTAAGCACTATAAATGGACACCCTACATGGCCTGAAACAAGACACCACTTCAGAATCAAGAATTTGCTCCCAAACTTTATCTCTTCGAATCTCTCAATCTAGCCACTCAAATCCAGAAATTCTTTCACCAATCAACTCCATATAACCTCAGGAACAATTCCCACCCATCACCATAGCCTGAAACAAGCCCAAACATAAACACGATTTCTGCAAACTAAGAACTGAAACACACAAACCAACCACTCTTAGCTTCATTCAAGCTTGCCAATAGCATCAGGAGGTCAAAGGGGACTAGATTGCACAAAAGGAGGACCCAGAAAGCTCCATTTCAAAGAACTTCATCTCAGGTAACCTTCAAGAACAATTTTTTTCCAGAAACGTGTTTTTATGTTATAGAATGATTCTACATGTTTCCCTGATCATGCTGATATGTTTAAATTTGAAAATAGGCTAGAAATGAGTATTTCATGATGATCTGAAAGTTTGACCTAGAAATTTGTTTGCTTCGATTCAGCCTTGTTATGCATGATAAATGAATTATGTTTGTGGATTCATATTTTTTGATGTTAGAGGAGTAATTTTGGGCAAGAAATTAGGAGTTTAGAAGCTTGTATAGGTTTTTGGGATTTTTGTTCGCCGGAGAAGATGATCGGAGGTTAGCTCCGGTCACTTGAAAATAATTAGGGTTAAATTGTGATTAATTCCCCAGATTCATTCCTGGCCCTTGGATCATGATTAGGGTTAGTGCGTAGATGGCTTAGATTAGCTCACTTAATATTAATTCTGATTAATTAAATTAATTATAATTAATTAGTCAATTTAAATGAGAACCATTGGATCACGCGTGAAATGTAACTTTAAACCTCAGCCTTAGATCTGGCCTACCTCAAGTCAATCATACTTCCTATCTGGACCCTTGATCTCTCCCCTGCGCAATCTGGACCACCCATTTGGATTACTTTTCATTTTCTTTTTATTTATTTCATTTTATGTTCTCTTATTTATTTAAAATAGAAAAAATCATTTGAAAATTTTGAAAATTTTTGTCAACCCTTAAATTAATTTTCAGAACCCAAAAATATTTTTATTTTTATTTTTTCCATTAAAAATGCATTTTTAAATAATTTAATTGTATATTTTAATTAATTAAGTCCATTTAATTAATTAAAAATACTTTAAAGTATTTAAAAATCACCAAAAAATTAAGAGAGGTTTCTTAAACATTTAGGAACATTTTAAAACTCATCTAACAAATTTCTTTTTGGTTTTGATCAAACTTTGCCAATTTTCTTTGAATTAGGGTTTATAAATTTCTTATTTTTTCAACCCTAACTTCAAAAATTCATAACTTTCAAACCAAGATGATTTTGCAATTGATTCTTTTTGCAATCCTTCACATTTGACCTCTAGTTTCTAAAAATACTTTTGTCACATTTTTATCTTGCATTTTCAAATTCATGTGCATTCTCCCTTTGTGAAATATCCAAAACCCTAGTCAATCTTAGGATAACCATAACTTGAACTTTGTAAACCTCTAGACCTCTCCCTTGGGATGGTGATTTCATGAGTTCTTAGGGTTCCCTTGGATGCAATTTCAATTTTTTATCACTTGATTTGCCTATGCTTTTGAATTTGTACATGTCTTGAGTTCAAACTAACCATTTCAGATGCATTTGGTAAGATAATCAGGATGTGGATGTGCATCCACATCCAACCTCTCTTTCTCTCTTTATTTTTATGCATTTTGTTTGTGTTTGAAGTGAATCTCATTCACTTTTGTTATCACTTGTTCTTAGGTTACTTAACTTCTTCATGAAGTAAGTAACCTAACCCTTCTCTCTCTTTCTCTTTTCATCTGCTTCTCCTCCCTTGGTGGCTAACTTGAAGACTTCTTTTGATTCCCCACAAACCTTAGGAATACCCAAGCATGATAACTTTTAGGGTTGTGTATAGTCCCCCATAACTTTTTTACCTTTGAGTCTCCTTGAGTCTCTCTTCTCATCTCTTAATCAGAGGCTAAACTCTTAAAGTTTTAGGACTTTGAATTAGGGTTATGCCTGCATCCTTATCTTAGGATGGAGTGTATAAATTTAATCCTTAGTGTTAAACCTTTAATTTGTTTACACCTCTTAATTTAAAACACTTAATAATCACTAAGACTTTATCTTGTAACTTGGGCCTTACATTAGGGTTCTATCTCTTCCTTATGGTTAAGAGGGACTAACCCTAGTGTTTAATGGACAAGTCCCCCTCAAGTTATCTTACAAACTTAAAATACATTTCTTAATCTCATCCTTTAATTAAAATCCATTTAATAAAGGCTTGTTATATAATGAATTTAATCCCTAACCATGGATTAAGTTGCGGTATTTTCCTCAGCTTAAGTGTTCTCATCTATTATCCTTCTATTAGGATGGTGTAATGAGTTCACTAATTTGTGATTAGAGATTAAACTCATTACTTAACACTAAACAAAAACCCAAAAAGCATCTTAATAATCACAGGTAGGTTAATGATCTTAATCCTACATCATCATGGTAATTAAGTTGAGATGCTTATCTCATACTTAAGTATGCTCATTATCCCTAATCAGGGAGGATATAATGAGTTTACAACCTTTGATTTAGGCTTAAGCTCATTAACTTATGCAAAACACCAAAAAAAATAACAAAACTGAAAACACAAAAACAAACAATAATCGTCTCCTCCGGGATTCTTTTCTCATCACACTCATTCATAAACGAGAACTCGCTTCCTCCGTCTAATGCAAGACAGTTAACACTCGAGCCAGACGAGTCATATACTTGAGCATAGGCAAGTAAGGAGTTCACAGTCAATTCATTTTCAGTCTCTTTTAGTCGAACTACGTTGTTCTGACTTCCTCATTGCACGAGAGGATACGTAGGCATAACTTAACAGTTATCGAACAAAAGTCTCTGTCATCCCCCTCTTTCAGCACTCTTTCTAAAGCCTCAGTTCCTGAGCAATTCACACCTTTTACACTAACACTTGTACATTCATTATTAGCTTTTGCACACAGATAGCACATACACTTACCCCTTTAAACACAATCTTGTAAGCGGATCTTGTCGAGTACGACGGACAATCTGGGTGCTAATACCTTCCCAGGTTATAACTAACCCCCTTTCTCAGTTTCTCTGGTTCACAACCGTCTTATCCATCTTTTTCTAGGTTTATGCAACATTACCTTTCCTTCGGGATAAAAATGCCTAGCTGGCGACTCTATTCACTTCATTTTCTTTTTCTCTTTTCGCTGACCGTTCACGTCTGCACCGGGATGTAAATCTTGGGAGTGACAGAACCAAAGTACTCTATTCCTATGGAACCTTATCTCAGATGCGTGCGATCTCGTGCTCAGACTCTTATGATTCCATATTCTGCTGTTCTACCAGTTACTATGGAGCTTGTTGCTGAAGGATATGTTCCTTATACCATCCTTCATCCAGACATGCCCACTGATTTGGAAGAGTTGCAAAAGTCATGGGTTCAGTTGTGGGAGCAAAGGGATACTTTTAAGACTCATTTCAGAGCTAGTCAAGAAAGAATTCAGGAGCTGACAAGGCAACTTCACGAGGAGCGGAACTTCAACACATACCTCAACCTAAAGAGGAAGCGTCCATGGGAGACTTAAAACCCCGTATATTTATTTTTGTACTTTATTGTTATTTCCTTTCATTGTAAGCCCAAGTGGAAAATTTTGTTTTTGTTTTTGTTTTTGTTTTCTTTAAACAAATTTAAATCCTGCGGTCCTTGAAAACATTGCATAAACATATACATACCATATCATTGCATCACAAGTTTCTTATAAACAGGTATCTTATCTTCTCGCTGTTTATTTCAGCAGAAATGACTCTCGAACAATCTGTCAAAAACCTCCAAGCTCAGAATGCTCAGTTTCAAGAAGTGATCCTGAATTTGTCCAAGGGGCATGAAGAGTTGAAAGCACTCCTCTCTGAAAATCATGAAGATAACAAGAATGGTCAGTTGGAACAATTGCAAGTTGAGATGGCAGAAATGAGGATCCAGATGAATGGCCAGGTGGCTCTTATCCAAAGTTTAGCTCAGGGGCAAGAACAGCTGAGAACCTTTGTCCACAAACTTCAAAGTAACGGAGTCGGGAATCTAATTATCAGTCAACCTCTGATAAAACAAGCTGACTTGCTCGAAAAGAAGATAAGGATAAGAGAAGGAAAGAGACAGGCTACCACTGATTATTCTTCAGTTGAAGAAAAAAGACCTTGTAAGATTAATCCACTTCGGCACAAGGTATATAAAAGACAGTTTATCAAATTCAGCACTCCAATGTCGCAAACTTTGCAATGCTTGTTGGAGATGAAGCTAATTTCCTTGGAAAATCCTCCTCAAAATCCTAATACTTCCTCTTCTCGCTATAATCCCAAGGCAAGGTGTATGTATCACTCCAATTGTCCTGGACACGATACTAATAGTTGCTGGGCATTGAAGAATAGGATTCAAGACCTGATTGACGAAGGAATCCTCGAGGTTACGCCAGAAGGCCAGATTGAGTTCTTCTATCGCCCATCAAACATCAAAGTACCCAAACATCTGGAGTAACCAATTTAGAGGGAAAGGATTTGAGAATATTTGAATTTTCATTTGTAATTTCTTTTGTTTATTTAAACACTTACTATTATGTCAAACTTTTGTTTTCATTAATGCATTGCATATGTTTGTCTTGAATTAATCCATTTGTTCCACTATATTTTGAACTATGCTTCATATTTCTATTTTGTGATATTTAACTCCTGATAAAGCTATAAGCCTGTAGAGGGAGGATGATGAAAACAATACCATAATCTTATGCAGTATGCTTTTGAACAGACTATGCTGACGATGTACATGCATTGTTTCAATTCCTAAATAGTGGAGATATAAGGAAGTTAATCCCTAGTCAACCCTTTTGATCCTATGAAGTAGGAGTTTTCATTCTCACGCAAATTAAAACCCTTATTCATAACCTGGGGCAGGGTAGTTACTCGGTTAACTCATTTATGCCAATTATCTGTGTTGTATACAACTAATGATGGTTCCCTGTAATCATTAAACCTGACAGTACTAATCTAGCAAAAGAAAAACTCACTAAGTCAAAACATATGTAGGAGACTTAGTAAAAAAAATTGAGAAATCCCGTTGACTGTAATCTTGAAATGAACAGTTCAGGAAAAAAGAAGGGAAAACAAAGTAAAAAAAAGATGAAATTTCAAATAAATTTTTGGTTCCTGAATCATCACAAATGTCAGTGTTACAATTCCAAACTCCTTTGGATCCTCAATGAATAAGTTAACCGAATATAGGACTGAAGAACATCATGAAGAATGTGTTGGGTACAAATAAAATTTGAGCCTTTATCCCTTGTTTCTTAAACCGTGAACCAGACCTCGTTACAACCCTTTAAAAGTCCTAACTGAAGCATGGTTAGTTCGAAAAGCATACTGTTACAAAAAGGTATCCTAACTCCTTTAGTGCTTATTATAAATCTTGAGTTAATATCACAGTTTTCATAAACCTTGTTTTACTAAAATAAATCTTTTTCAAAACTTCAAGACAGACATAAGCATTTCATTTTTTAATATCGTTGTTTACATATAACTGGGTGTTTGACAAACAGAGAAACTTACAGGTTGAATGTTCAATAAACCAAAGTCCTTCCGATAAACAAAGCTGCTTCCTGGATCAAAGCCCATGTATACAAAGAGGCATTGTCATTATCTTCCACTAAAGGGGGCATGCCATGATACTGCCTAGTTCATTTGGGGAAATCAGGTCAAGCTTCAACTATGCTTAAGTAGCCAGGGGCAGGTCTCCTCATCTATCTGAATTACCAAAAGTAACATTACTGAGTTCACGAAGCCAGGGGCATATGTTTGTAGGGCATTCTGCTTATTTCTATTGAGACAACTCCTTTCAGATACTTCCATTATGGGACAATTCATCCTCAACCAAGGGGCAACGCTCTCTTTCCAAATCTAATACCCGGAGCGTATATGGTCCATCACAATTTGAAGACACGTTCCTCTCATTGTATTACCTTGATATTGGATTCTCAGCAGAAGCCATTGTGGAAATTAACAGTCTACGCCAATAGTATCAGATGGTGTCAGTATCATGTCTTTGGATCCATTCATGATAATTTCCAGGAAATTATTCAGGAAAGTTAAGAACCTCAGAAGCTCTAAATCCAATTGGTTATACACTCTCAAATTTGAAACGATTTTGTTTTCGAGTTCAGCTTTACTTTTCCCTCTTTATTCAGGTTTACTTTTCCCCTTTTACTAAAGCGAGAAACGTATGTTGGTTATGTTTGAATGTATATATGCCTTTGAATATGATTGATGTTTACCAGAAATGCATAAAATACAATAATAGCATTTACTAAGAACGAACGGAGGTAGGAATTCAACGAATCTTCGCCGGTTCATCCCCACAGATTAATCCTTACGGATCTTCTTACGGAATACTTCAAGTAGTATCTTGTACTTCCAACTCTACGAGGTCTCCAAATAGTTTCATATCTTCCGATGAATTGATGCCTGACCGGATAAGTCTCTCGGATCTATGTCCATCTCTTTTATCCTCAGTCAGGATATTCTGGAACTTAATCCTTCAATAAGAAGTGCGACAAACAAAAACAAGAAGGTTCTAAGTACGATATTCTAAGACAATACGGGAACGAAGTCTTCATACTCCTCAGCAACGAATCAAGATTTATTTTCCCCAGTCAGCAGTTGTTCTACGAAGCTACTTATACGCTTCAAACTACATAATTCATATCACATCATATCATATCATACACATTCTCATAAAATATTATCTTGCAGAATGTTATATACATCATGATATTTGCACCGAACTAACCTTGTTTTTCAGGTTAATTCTCCAGCAGACAAACTTCATCAACAACTTGTTACCTTGGGCCGTCGTTTATCCACCCGAAGGTTATCTCATTATCTTGGGACGTCGTTTATCTTCCCAAAGGCTATTTTGAGACGTCGTTTATTCTTCTCAAAAGCCATATTGTTACCTTGGGCCTTCGTTTATCCACCTGAAGGTTATCTCATTATCTTGGGACGTCGTTTTTCTTCCCGAAGGTTATTTTGAGACGTCGTTTATTCTTCTCAAAAGCCATATTATACCTTGGGTCGTCGTTTATCCACCCGAAGGTTATCTCATTATCCTGTGACGTCGTTTATCTTCCCGAAGGCTATTTTGGGACGTTGTTTATCTTCTCAAAAGCCATATCATTACCTTGGGCCGTTGTTTATCCACCCAAAAGCTAGATCTTCATCTTTTGGATTGCTTTACTCTCAAAGAAGTATATTTGAAGAATTTTTCTTCGAATGGCATCTTCAAGCAATACAACCAACCAACAGTGTTATTCTATGCACCGGTGAGTGCAAATTTTTGGGCTTTTGTGTTCAATCCCCTTCAACCTTCAGGTCATGAATGGCGTGCATGCCAATCTAATTCCCCAGGTTTCAGAAAATTGAACAGGGGCAGCTGTTGTACCCCAAAATTTGCCCTTTATTTTTAACTCTAACCGACTTTTTATTTCATTTGCATCATATTCAAAGCATAACTTTTTTTTCCGTCTTAATATTAGCCGGAATAATTTCTCGGAATTTACAGACATACTGGTCAAATTAATTTTTTTTAATTGTGCCTAAAATCAGTAAATGAAAAATGTCAAGTTTAAGTTTACAAATGTCGGTAACATTAATCCGCGATTAACTAGGTTTAATTTGACATGCTAAAAGTATTTTTACAGCTATTTTTGGTTATGTACTGATCAGTCTGAGCAGTTTAAACGGTCATAGAATAAATAAATGAATTTAATTTTTCTAGCATTTTGCCGCCCGACTTTTATTTTGATATATTAATTTTATTTTTTCTAGCATTTTGCCGCCCGACTTTTATTATTTTGGGTCCTTTATTTTTATATTGGGTCTAGAATAAATAAATGAATTTATTAGTTTTAATTTAATTTTAAGTAATTTAATTATTAAAACTTTATTTTTTTTTAAATTAATATTTTATTGGGTCTAAAAATAAACAGTTAGACCCATTATACTAACCTTAATTGATCCTATATATACTAACTAAAGGAGACCAAAAAAGGACCGACCGGAAAAAACAAAAACAAAAAAAAATAGAAAAAAAAGAGCGACGATCACGTTATCGGTAGTGGATACATTACGTTCTTATTATGTTGATTTGTAACTTTGTATAACATTTGTTTTCAATTTCACGCATGCGTGCAGGTGGTGACTTATACATATATATAATAAGGTTGTATTGTTTTACAAAATTATATACTTCTTTCTTTTTCATTTGAGCTGCGGTTATATATATATATATATATATATATATATATATATATATATATATATATATATATATATATATATATATATATATATATATATATATATATATATATATATATATATATATATATATATATATATATATATATATATATATATATATATATATATATTTGTGTTGGTTCGTTTTGTAGACTATTCGGATTGGATAGTGTCGATACGCTGTTTGCACATTTGTGTGTATGAGGCGTGACACTTGTGTTGATCTGATCCAATTGCGATGATCGCATTTTTGCGTTAGCACTGTCGTTCTTTTTTTTCATATTTTTTTTATGTTATATATTTAGATCTGCACAGATAACTAATTACCCTGAACTTTTCATAAACCTTAATTTTTCATGTAAACCTTAAAAATTTCTTATAAACTTTAACCCTGTTTTTTTTCCTAAACCTTAAATTTTTTATATAAACCTTAATTGTTTCTCTAAAACTAATTATATATTGTCTTTATGAATTTTAACGTGTTCAACTTTAACTTTTTCACAAACCCAAAAATATATTTTGTTTTACCCTAATAAGTTTCTCTATTAACCTTGAACTCAAATTTTCACTCTAACTCTAACTCATCTTTATGTTATTCATTTGCCATTCATTTTGTTGTGTAAATTTGTAATATTCTATATATATTTTTTTCGCCTTATTATGTAACTGTCTCCTTGATGTAATAATTTAGTGTTATTTTCCGCCTAATTATTATGTAGCTGTCCCGAAGCCATGTAATAGTGTAGAAATTTTTATTTTCTGCCTTTATTTTTTATTATTCCATGCGTGGTTAGTAATTTAGGGCGTTGCAAGAACTGAATGGAAATCAATATGGACTTAGATCATTAATTAAAAAAAAGGCTAATTAATCAATAAACTTTTTCTTATAATAATAATAGTATTTTGTATATAGTTTCTTTTATTAAGTTAAAATTAGGGTAAATTAATTAATTTTTAATTAGATTAGGATTTTCTTAATAAACCTTAAATTTTCCTAATAAAACTTTTTTTTTTAAATTAACCATTTTTTTTTTAATTTTAACCCTTAAAATTTTTCTCAAACCTTTAAAGATTTTCTCAAACACTAAAACTTTTTGTCCTCCTTTTTATGTTATTCATATAACCTATCTTGTTATTGTACCGAAGTTTTTACCATCATTTATTTTTCTGCCATGATTTTCATGCATCTACCTCGAAGCGTTGTAATAGTTTAGGAATTTCTTATTTCTGCCTTTAATTTTCTGCCATTTATTTTTTGTTTAATAATTGCGTGGTTAGTAATTTAGGCGTGCCAAAACATAACTGTAAATAATTGAATTTAGAAAATTAAATTCAAGATAAATATTTAAAAATGTACACTCACACACGTAAGTTGATCTAAGATCGCCGTCTACACTTCCTAGGGTATCCCACTTGGTTGCCTTATTTAAATGGCCAAGTCCCTCGAATATAGAATATAAGGGTGTCTTAAGCAAAGTCCCTTCATGTATAAATCATCAAGTCCCTACAGATTTAAAAGATCAAGTCCCTTCGAGGTTGCCTACGGAATAATGATCTTGTCCCTTCGGATAAATGATGATAGTCCCTAAAAGTTGCTAAAGACACCCCTTAAGTTCCCTTTATTGACCATACGATGACCCTACGCCCGTCCCTTAACAAATCCAAGGTAATGACTACCTATTCCTTAATAATAGGGATAGTGTGAGCAATTATCTCTTTTGGATTAGTTTTGCATGATAGCAAATTTCTATGCCTTTTGCTTCTTGTGCATTAATATAACTTTGATTTTTGACTTATGAATTGGCACATATCATAAAAAATAGCTTAAAAACAATTTTAATCATGTATGTATCGATACATGTTGGCTTGCATCGATACATGTCTTTTAAAAGCACTAAAATTGGTTTTTGTATTGTATGTATCAATTCATACGATTGTTGTATCGATTCATGTTTCCTTTGTATTTTTGGAAACAAACTATGTATCGATTCATTCGCTTAATGCATCAATACATGCTATATTTCAGTTTCTGGAAATTAGCATTGTATCGATACATTCGTATCATGCATCGATTCATGCTGATATTATGGTTCTGAATTTTTACATTGGTTCAGTATGTATCGATACATACCTCCATGTATTGATACATAGCAGTTGGAAAATTCACATGTATCGATACATGCGTGTCTTGTATCGATTCATAAGTTTGTTTCTTTTCTAACAACTTCTGTTATGTGTATATAATCTCATGTCAAGTCAGTTTTTAAGGTGTAACACAGGTCAACAAATTGAAAGGGCAGAATTGAAGAACACACAGTCAAAGAGAGGTTTGAATGTGCAATCAATCGGTTAGTCGTATTCGAAATCTGAAAGAGACTTCATCTTCATCATCTTCTCAAACTCCTTAATTCAAGAACATCAACACATAATCATTCTTGTTCTTCGAATTAACGGATCAATGAGATAACGTTCAGTGGTACGATCGTGGATCTAGCTGAGTTGAAGATTGGAAGGGGATTTCGAGGAAAAACCATATGGTTTGTCCTTCAAGAACGGACGTGTTCTTGAGGGTTTGTGAGTCACGTTTACAGAATAGATTCAGCCGCAGCGTAAGGTTTGGAAATCGGGTTATTTCGCAAACAGATCGTGGAACCGGTGAATTATTTGTAATACTTGCAGGAAAGTCTTGATCGTGCTTGATCAAGTGAAGGTTCATACAATAGGAAGATCTTTGTGTTTAGATTTATGGTTTTTGTATTGCAACCTTGTAAGAGACAAAATCAACATTATTGATATAAAAGTTCTCAATTTCGGTTTGAAATAGAGAGGGAGACGTATCCACACGCGAGGACGGACGTGGGGAACTTCCTTACTAAATCTCTGAGTATTGTATTCTCGCTCTAACTCTATTTTCGTTTTGATTTGTTTTGATTCATTGGAAATAGCCTTTAGTGATAAATGCATTCAATTGTTTATCATTCATGTGTTCTAGTCTTTGTCATCTCAATATCAAATCCAGCACTGTATTGTATGTCCGGTTTTCTAGTGGCCAGTTCAGAATAGACGGAAGTCGATTCGGGACCATAGTTTTTCCGCTAATTTTAAAAAATTATGAAAAGTTTTATTAAAACCTTGTGAACAAGGAGGTAATCTAATCACCCCCTCTCGATCACTAGCCACACCGTCTAACAAGTGGTATCAGAGCACCGGTTCGCTGGTACTTTGTGGCTTCCTGTAACGATATAGATTCTGACCCAAAGGGGGCGTACAAAAGAGCGCCTGTTTTCAACGGTGAAAACTATGGTTACTGGAAAGACTGCATGCAAATTCACATAAATTTTGTGGATAAGCGAGTATGGAATGCCATTTGTCGCTCCCACCAAATGAGATTAACTCAAATAGGGTACAGACGCGAACGGTCGGCAAGAAGAGAGAACACACAAGGGTGAACTGAAAAGAAAAGAGTCGCCAGCTAGGCATTTTTATCCCGAAGGAAAGGTAATGCTGCATAAACCTAGAAAGATATGGATAAGACGGTTGCGAACCAGAGAAACTGAGAAAGGGGGTTGGTTACAACCTGGGAAGGTATCAGCACCCAGATTGTCCACCGTACTCGGCGGGATCCACGCTTGAAAGATTTGTGTTTTAAAGGGGTAGTGTCAGTGCTATTTTGTGTGCAAATGCTGGAAAAAGAGTACAAGTGTCAGTGCAAAAAGAATGTGAAGTGAAATAAAGGAGTGTTAGTGTAAAGAAAGAGTGTGAAGCTCAAGACTATGAGGCTTAAAGAATAATACTGGAAGAAGGGGGAATATACAGAGACTTTTGTTCGATAACTGTTAAGTTATGCCTACGTATCCTCTCGTGCAATGAAGAAGTCAGAACACCGTAGTTCGACTCAAAGAGACTGAAAGATAAATTGACTTGTGAACTGCTTACTTGTCTATGCTCAAGTGTAAGACCTGTCTGGCTCAGGTGCAAATTGTCTTGCATTAGGCGAAAAAAGCAAGTTCTCGTTTGTGAGTGGATGAGGTGAGAGAAGAATCCCGGAGGAGACGATTATTGTTTGTTTTTATGTTTTCAATCTTTTATTGCTTTTTATGGTTTGTCATAAGAAAATGAGCTTAAGCCTAAACCCAAGGTTAGTAATCCCATCATATCCTCCCTCTGATTAGGGGTAATGAGAATACCTTAAGTATGAAGTGAACACCTCACACTTAATCACCATGATGTAGGATTAAGATCATTAACCTACTTTCCCTTATTTAGATGTTTTTGGTATTTTTCTCTAATGTTAAGTAATGAGTTAAAGCCATAATCAAGGATTTAATGGACCCATTACACCATCCTAATAGAAGGATAATATATGAGAACATTTATGCTGAGGAAGGCTCCTCAACTTAATCCATGATTAGGGATTAACCTCATGACATAACAAGGCCTTTATTTAAGTGGATTTTAGTTAATGGTAAGATTAAGAAGTGATTTTTATGGTTTGTAAGACAACTTGAGGGGGACTTGTCCATTAACACTAGGGTTAGTCCTTCTTAACCAATTAAGGAAGAATTAGAACCCTAATACAAGGCCCAAGTTACAAGCTTGATGTCTTGATGATTATTAGATGAATTAATTAAAGGATTTAAACACATTAAGGGTTTAACACTTAGGATTAAAGTTATACACTCCATTCTAATAGAAGGATACAAGCATAACTCTAATCACAAAGACTTAAAACCTTTAGGGTTTAGTCCTTGATTATGAGATGAGAAGAGAAGACACGAGGAAGACACAAAAGTAAACCTAATGGGGGACTAATCAAACCCTAATTATGATCATGCTTGGGTATTCCTAGGGTTTATGAGGCTTGCAAGAGATCTTCAAGAGAAAAGCCACCAAGGAAGAAGCAGGATGAAGGAAGGAGAAGCAGAAAGAAGCAAGTCAACTTACTTCACTTAAGAAGATAAGTTGATTAGAGAAAGAAAGTGAGGAGGGAACATGAATGAGCAAGATCACTCCAATACAAAGATAAAATGCAGCAATGATGCATAAGAGAGATGAGAAGAGATTGTGAGAAGTGAAGGCAAATTCACTTCTCAAACACTTACCACCTGAAAAGTTAGCAAAGAGAAATGAAATGAAATGCAAATGAGATGAAATACAAAGATGAAAACCAAAGTCAGAAGCATATTCAAGATGTAAATGATGCTAAGGGATGATGCAAATGTATGTTATGAGATGGAGATGATCATAAAAAGGATGAGGATGCAAATGAGACATGTAAGAAGCATGAAAGTTCATGAAAACTTATGAAGTGTAATGGATGCATAACATGGAAAATGAAGGATGCAATGATCAAACATGATTTCAATATGTCTTAAGATGTCTTAGAAGTCACGTGGATGCAAGAAATGCCATGGAAAGCTCATGTATGCAAGCATATGAGGGATGGGTGCAAATGAAGATACAAATTAGGGTTTATGAACAAAATGCAATGCAAAATTCAAAATCAGAAGCAAAACATGAGATAAAAAATTGAAAATAGGATCAAAGGAACCCTAAACCTATACAAGTTCACTTCCCAAAGGAGGAGACCTAGATCTTAACCTAATGGAAGTTATGATTTTCTTAAGTTTGCTAGGGTTTTAGGATACTTCAAAAGGAAAAATGCAAAAGAAATTGAAAATGAAAGATAAATTCATGCCAATTTTACCCTAGAAACTATATGATATGTGGAATACAATGCAAAAAGAACCATTAACAAACTCTTCATGGTTAGGAAGAAAAGATTTTTCCAAGTTAGGGTCAAAATATTGCTTTTAAAGAACCCTAAATCAAAAGAAAAATGTCAAAATGGATCAAAAACCAAAAAGAAATTTGTATGAATGGTTTGATAATGTCTCTAAATGTGTCAAGATGCAATGTGATTTTTTTGGTGATTTTTAGAAACTTAAATGGTATTTTAATTAATTAATTTCCATTAATTAATTAAAATAAACATTTAAATATTTTAAAAATACAAATTTTATGCAAAAAATAAAATAAAAATTATTTTCAGAATGGGAAAAATATTTAGAACCATGATGCAAAAAATAAAATTTTTTAGATAAGTTTTTCTATTTTTAATAAAATGGTAAAGAAAATGCAAATAAAATGAAAATAAAATGAAAGTCAGCTAATCCAAGGGCCAGGGTTCAAAGTCAGGACGCGGGAATTGACCAGCGCGCACATCTGAATGGCCAGAATTCAAACTTCACTAATTAAGATTAAAACCCTAATCTGAGCCCTAATTACTTTCAGGTGATCGAAACAGTGTTCCGGTCATCTTCTCCGGCTAGCCAAACATGCAATCTCTCTTAATACGTGACCCCAAGCCCTCAAACTTTCCAGAAATGATCCTCACATCAACCCCAACAAGAATCACACAACAAAAATCATTTATTTATCATCAAGAACATGAACCGAAGCAAAACGGAAAACATATCAAAATTTTCAGAAGCTTATGAAATGCTTAAAACTCAACCATTTTCGAAACAAAACATATCATGGTAATCAGGGGAACACATAGAATCATTCTATAACATAAAATGAAGGTTCTGGAAAAATAAATGCCATGGCTACCTGAAGTGAAGCTTTCAACCCAAGGGCTCTCTGACCAGTTCTTTGCCTCAAATCAACTCCAATGACTCCCCTCAAGAGTTTGCAATGTTTGTTTGGAGTTTAAATGACCTCTAGATGAAGTTGGCAGAAGTTAAGTTCAAGGGATGTGAAAATCGTGTTTTGGATATAGTGTGTTTCAAAGCAAAATGAAGGGTGGGAAATGATCAGTGATGAGTGTGTAGTTGAATGGTGGAAAAAGTTTTGATATTTGTTGGCTGAGTTATGAGATTCGATAGATTTTGCAAGTTGGAGGGATTTTGGCTATACTCAGTTCTTGGAGGTTTCAGCTTGTGTTGTGTTATGTGTTGGGTTGCTTGAGGTCCACATATCAATCTTTGATAGGTCAGAGAGTTGTTGTGGAGCAGTGTGATTGGTATGGAGGTATGGGCTCATGGCAGGCCAAGGACAATGGGGTGTCCTGCGCAGCTGACTTTAGGGAGGTCCATGGGATTGGCTTTAAGGCAATTCAGCAAGAGGGAAGGAAGTTATGGGGTGTTTTGCAATTATGTGAAGTCTTACCCCCTTTTGAAATTTGTGAAGTTCAAGGCATGAAACTTGTAAATTCTTTGGGCAATTCTGAATTATAGGGCATGCATTGTGTTGGTGTAATGGTTAGAAGTGTGTTTGAAGTCACAAAATTCTTTGGCAAGTGGTTTTGCAAGTTTCCCTCTTTGGCACATAGGTGAAATTTTGTGATTTTTCCCAACTTTGAAGAGCCATAACTTGAGTTCTATGATGAATTAGATCAAGTTCTTGTACTTTTTGAAAAGGTAATGATCCAATCTACAACTTTCATGACCAAGAATTTTTTATTTGAAGCATTTTTGAATCAAAAAGAGGAGGTTGAAAAACTTTCCCAAAATGGCAAGTTTACATTACAAGTCACTTTCCCAAAATGGCAACTTTGCAAATGGCTTGAAATTATTCAATTTTGTGAACTTCTAACTTATTCTAAGATCAAATAAAGATCATACACATCCAAAATGATGGAGAAGACCCTTTGGTTGTGTCATTGGGGGCCTCAGATGCCCTGATTTTGCACTGACTTGCTCAAGAAGTCATCTATTGATCAGATGCCTTCCCCATTGAATTTCTTCATGAAAATTGGTGTGTAGGATCCTCATATCATATAGAGACCAATAGAAACAAGAATGACCAAAAAATTTGGAGTTATGGCCTTTGAAACCAAAACCCTAATTTAGGTCACTTGTGTAGTTAAGCCTGGCTCTGCTTCTATGCCTTCCTCAGTTCTTGTGATTTCTTGACTTTCTTGACCTTGGGAGGATATAATATGATGCTTGAACATACATGGACCCTCTTGAGATGATTGGAGACTCTTGGAGTGGCTCATATGGCTCCTGGATTGCTCAGATCACAAACCCTAGATGCAGATGACTTAGAATCAATGCAGTGAAGCAAAAGTGTAATATGAGATGATATGATTGAACTTATGCATATGAAAAGAATCACAAGCCATGGTGAAATGAGTGAGGGAAAATTTGGGGTGTTTACAGCTGCCCCTATTCAATCATGAGTTAGCTGTGTAGGATGTAAGCGACGACTTAACAGACAAACAAGATAACTTGTGGTTGAATACCAAAGACAGTCCAGAATTTGCACTCACTGGGGAGAAGAAGAAAAGGGATATAAGTTGTAAGAGAAAGCAAAGTATGATTATAAAGTGCGGGCGATGGAGGACGACCGCTGAGCAGAGGTCGGCTGCTGGGGATGAAGCAAATGACGGGGACGGCCGACATGCTGGGGAAATAGAAGGATCATGATGGGGACGACCATCAAGCAAAGTGATAAGACTCTCTGGGGATTAAAATAAGGCGATGATGGGGACGGCCACCAGGTTTGCAAAGTAAAAATGATGAGGTACGGTCATCAACAGTGAAGGACGATCACCTAGCAGGGGACGACTGCTCTGTTGGGGATAAGGATGAGGGACGGTCATCCAAGGTGAAGGACGATCACCTGGCAAGGTACGGTTGCCGAAAGCATCACGACATAGGACGAATTCCGGATAGAAAGAGTCGACGATGGGGACGGCCATCGGATAAAATGATGAAGGACAATCATCAAGAGGTGAAGGACGATCAGCTAGCAGGGTACGGCTGCTCTCGGGGTTTACCATGACATAGGACGAATGTCACATGGCAAGATCAACGATGGGGACGGCCATCGGATAAAATGATGAAGGACGATCATCAAAAGGTGAAGGGCGATCACCTAGCAGGGTACGGCTGCCGAAAGTGTCATGACATAGGATGAATTTCAGATAGAAAGGAAACAATTTTGCTGGAAAATCTCCTGGGGGGAAATGACAAACACGGACGAGTATCTAAAGAGTGTATGTGTATTTATTTGTAGAAAATGTTCGGGCGACTTTACTGGGGAATGATGACACGGACGAGTGCCAGAGGAGCATATATCTGTATTTGAGAGTGCAAAGGGGACGCTTTGGCTTTCTGTTGGGGGGTTTGAGAGGTATTTGTGTATTACTGATGTGGTATTGTCGGTATTTACAGGTGACTGGTTCGAACCTGACTTGTGATTATGCAATATGTTTGATTTTTGCCGTAATGCTCCGTATTAGACAGAATGCTACGCTCTGGGGGGGGGGGGGAATGATGCGACTGGTATGATTATGCAAAGATATCGATCCGGGATTCGGATCCCGCTGCTTGTGGAGATCTCTGGCTGATCTACTTGAAGGGAATGTCCCAACTGGGCATGAGATCAATGGTAGGTCTGATATATATGAATCTGTTTAGGGGAATAAGTCACTGATAGACCTATTCTTGGTAATGGGGAGCCCGGCTGGGGTCCGCGGAAGCTTTCGTCACTTTGTTGTGAGTTCTTCAGATATTTCTCTTCTAGATAGAGATTGAGACTCTGCGGGGAGATGATTCCCTGTCTAACACTTGGCTGGGGAGGAATGATCACTGAACGATCTTCCTGGTGATTTCTGTAGAGGATCCTGCTGAGGATGATTGAAGCCTGGCAACTCAGTTGGGGAGAAGGCATCCCTGGTGCTATTTGGGAGATGTGCTGAGCAAATAGTGATTTGGAAGCTTGCTGGGGAGAAGCTTTCATGCCCCCTGTTGTGCCTTGACTGCCTGCAATCCTGTATGACAAAGAAACGTACAAGTACCCTGAGGTATCCCTTACTGGATTCCATCATAGGAGTTCAGAAACTCCCGGGAGCAAATATATTTCCTGTAAGCATGTAATTTAGAAAAGACGCATCTGTATTTATGAAATCAAAGGACATCGACATTTTTGCAAATGAAAATGAAATGTACGAGACGAAATATGACTGAAAATCTGATTTTATTAATTTGTGTGCCCTGAATTGGCAAGATAAAGTCAAAGAGATAGATCCCCTGAAATGAGGAGATTGTTACAAATTGAGAAGAATAAAGGTGCTGGCAATGTCGATGACGCTTCAATGTGCTTCCTTTTGCTATGACTCGTATGACATTGACGTTCTTCTCATCCTACTTTTGAAGAAGGTTGGTTCTGACCGATGCTTGAATCTTCCAAGGCTTGCCATGTTGTGAATAATACAGACGAATTTAGAATGCAGTTGTTCACCAATTCCCTTATTTTGCGTGGATCGCCCTTTCGGGTTTTCGATCCACCGGGATACCCATTTTTTCCTGAGCTATCTAATGTGGCTTTTCAACTCAGCGGGTGTACGTTTTTTATTTATTTTCCCTTATTTTTGCCCGAGCCTTTTATTCTGTTTTTGACTCGCCGGGATGCCCTATTTTTGCCTGGACTTACATTCTGTTTTTATGTCCAGCGGGTCATTTTATGCGAAGTATTTTTTAACTGCATCTGAATTCACAGGGGATAGAAAGTCTTCACCATCCATAGTAGTGAGCATTAGTGCTCCTCTGGAGAAAACTTTCTTTACTATGAACGGACCATCGTAATTCGGAGTCCACTTGCCCATGTGATCTGTATGAGGAGGGAGGAGTCTTTTCAGCACAAGATCCCCTACTTGGTATTCCCGAAGCCTGACTTTCTGATCGAAGGCTTTCTTCATTCTTTTCTGATATAACTGCCCATGACAGATTGCAGCCAATCTCTTTTCTTCGATCATATTCAGTTGATTGTATCGGGATCGGACCCATTCTGCTTCATTCAGCTTAACATCCATTAGTACCCGCAAGGAGGGTAATTCAACTTCGACAGGTAGGACTGCCTCCATACCATAAACAAGCTGATACGGTGTTGCCCCAGTGGATGTTCTGATTGAGGTACGGTACCCATGAAAGGCAAATGGTAGCATCTCATGCCAGTCTTTGTAAGTGACCACCATCTTTTGCACAATCTTTTTGATGTTCTTGTTAGCTGCCTCAACAGCGCCATTCATCTTCGGCCTGTAAGGAGAAGAGTTGTGATGTTGGATCTTAAAGTCCCGGCATAGTTCTGCCATCATTTTATTGTTTAAGTTGGAACCATTATCAGTAATTATTCGCTCGGGCACTCCATACCGACAGATGATGTCTTTCTTCAGGAATCGGGCTACCACTTGCCTGGTGACATTTGCATAAGAAGCTGCCTCGACCCACTTGGTAAAATAATCAATGGCTACTAGGATGAATCTGTGGGCATTTGAAGCAGTCGGTTCAATATTGCCAATCATATCAATGCTCCACATGGCAAAGGGCCAGGGTGAAGACATCACATTCAAAGGATTGGGAGGCACATGCACTTTATCCACATAAATCTGGCATTTATGGCATTTCCTGGCATAAGCACAACAGTCTGCATCCATTGTGATCCAGTAATAGCCTGATCTTAGCAACTTTTTAGCCATAGCATGCCCTCCAGCATGGGTACCAAAGGATCCTTCGTGCACCTCGTGCATCAACAAGTCTGCTTCTGCCCTATCAACACATCTGAGGAGTACCATATCAAAGTTTCTCTTGTACAAAGAACCATCAGTATTCAAGAAGAAACTACCAGCTAGCCTTCTTAATGCCTTCTTGTCATTGGAAGATGCCCCAGGTGGGTATGTTTGATCCTCCAAGAAGCATTTGATGTCATGAAACCAAGGCTTATCATCTTTAGCAAGGTCTATGAGAATACGTATGCTGGTCTGTCAAGTCTGGATACCGAAATCCGAGTCACAAAGTTGGCAGCTTGAACTTTGATCATGGATGAAACGGTAGCCATAGCATCTGCAAACTGATTTTCATCTCGAGGGATATACTCAAGCTTGACTGTAGTGAAGAAAGTCAGTAATCTCCTTGTATAATCCCGGTATGAAATCAGATGATCCTGGTGAGTGTACCATTTGTCGTTGGTTTGATTGATTACCAGAGCTGAATCTCCGAATACTGTCAAAGTCTTGATCCTGAGGTCAATGGCTTCCTCAAGACCCATAATACAAGCTTCGTATTCAGCTTCGTTGTTAGTGCAGTTAAAGGTGAGCATTGCCGAGAAAGGCATGTGAACTCCCTTAGGTGTAATGAGTACTGCACCAACACCACGACCATTCATATTAACAACCCTATCAAACATCATAGTCCATTCTTCTTCTGGGTCAGGCCCTTCAGTGTGAATAGGCTCTTCCTGATCTTTTGCTTTTATGAACATGATGTCTTCATCAGGGAAGTCAAATCTCATAGGCTGGTAATCATTAATGGGTTGCTCAACAAGATAGTCAGACAATACACTGCCTTTGATGGCTTTCTGGGAGGTGTATTGAATGTCATATTCTGTGATAATCATTTGCCATCTTGCAACCCGTCCGGTAAGTGTTGGCTTCTCAAAAATGTACTTAACTGGGTCCATCTTGGAGATCAATAAAGTGGTGTGGGTCAACATATACTGCCTTAGTCGGCGAGCAGTCCACGCTAAAGCACAACAAGTTTTCTCGAGCAGTGAATAACGTTGTTCACAGTCGGTAAAATTTTTGCTTAGGTAGTATATTGCATACTCTTTTTGACCAGACTCGTCATGCTGGCCCAGCACACACCCCATTGATCCTTCTAATACTGTCAAGTACATGATTAGAGGCCTTCCTTCAACTGGAGGAATAAGGATTGGAGGCTCTTGTAGGTATTCCTTGATTTTGTCAAAAGCCTTTTGACAGTCTTCGTTCCACCTGACCGTTTGCTCTTTTCTTAACAACTTGAACAAGGGTTCTTTGGTGCAGGCATTTCTTGAATGGCTTTGACTTTGTCAGGGTCAACTTCAATCCCTTTCTCACTTACGATAAATCCCAACAGCTTACCGGATCGCACCCCGAATGTGCATTTGTTGGGGTTTAGCCTCAGTTGGTACTTCCTCGGTGTCGCTCCCACCAAATGAAGCCGGGTCAAATGGGGTACAGACGCGAATGGTCGGCGAAAGGGGGATGCGAGGACACACAGGAGTGAACTCACAGGGAATGAATAGAGTCGCCAGCTAGGCATTTTTATCCCGGAGGAAAGGCAATGCTGCATAGACCTAGAAAGACATGGATAAGATGGTTGCGAACCAGAGAGACTGTGAAAGGGGGTTGGTTACAACCTGGGAAGGTATTAGCACCCAGATTGTCCGCCGTACTCGACGGGATCCACGCTTGAAAGATTTGTGTTTTAAAGGGGTAGTGTCAGTGCAATTTGTGTGTAAAAGAGCTGGAAAACAAAATGTACAGGTGTCAGTGTAAGAGAAAAGTGAAGTATATAAGTGAAGTGTCAGTGTAAGAACAGGAGTGAAATGCTCAAGATCATGAGGCTAAAAGAATGAGGCTAGAAAGAGGGGGAATATACAGAGACTTTTGTTCGATAACTGTTAAGTTATGCCTACGTATCCTCTCGTGCAATGAGGAAGTCAGAACACCGTAGTTCGACCCAAAGAGACTGAAAGATGACTTGACTTGTGAACTGCTTACTTGTCTATGCTCAAGTGTATGACCTGTCTGGCTCAGGCGCAAACTGTCTTGCATTAGACGGAAGAAGTGAGCTCTCGTTTGTGAGTGAATGAGATGAGAAAAGAATCCCGGAGGAGACGATTAATGTTTGTTTTTGTGTTTTCAGTCTTTTATTGTTTTTGGATGTTTGTCATAAGTTGATGAGCTTAAGCATAAGCCAATGGATTTAGTAAACTCATCACATCTTCCCTCTGATTAGGGGTGATGAGAGTACCTTAAGTGTGAAGTCAGATTCTCACACTTAATCACCTTGGTGTAGGATTAAGATCATTAACCTACTTGTGATTATTTAGATGTTTTTGGTGTTTTTGTTTAGTGTTGAGTAATGAGGTTAAGCCATAATCAGGGATTAAACAGACTCATTACACCATCCTAATAGAAGGATAATAGATGAGAATGTTTAAGCTGAGGAAAACTCCTCAACTTAATCCATGATTAGGGATTAAACTTATGACAAAACAAAACCTTTATTAAGTGGATTTTAGTTAATGGTGAGGTGATGAAGTGAATTTTATGGTTTGTAAGACAACTTGAGGGGGACTTGTCCATTAACACTAGGGTTAGTCCTTCTTAACCAGTTAAGGAAGAATTAGAACCCTAATGCAAGGCCCAAGTTACAAGTGTGAAGTCTTGATGATTATTATGTGAATTAATTAGAGGATTTAAACACATTAAGGGTTCAACACTTAGGATTAAAGTTATACACTCCATCCTAATAGAAGGATGCAGGCATAAGCTTAATCACAAAGCCTTAAAGCCTTTAGGGTTTAGTCCCTGATTATGAGGTGAGAAGAGAAGACTCAATGAGACACAAAGGTAAAAATAAGTGGGGGACTAATCAAAATCCTAACCATTGTCATGTTTGGTTGTTCCTAAGGTTTGTGAGGTTAACAAGAAAGATCTTCAAAGGAACCACCAGGAAGCAGATGAAAGGATCAGGAGAAGCAAAGTAACTTGCTTCATTTAAGAAGTCAAGTCACTTGAAGGAAGAAAGTGAGAAGAAGAAGAATGAGCAAGCTCAATCTCAAACACAAAGTAAAATGCAGCAAGGATGCATGAAAGAGATGAAAAGAAGTTGTGAGAAGTGAAGGCAAATTCACTTCTCAAAGTTGCTTACCACCTGAAAAGTTAGTGAAAGGAATGCAATGCAATGCAAAATGGAATGAAATGGCATGATGCAAACTAAAACCAGCAGCATATATGAGATGATAATGATGCTATGAAATGATGCAAACATGAATCAAGACATGGGGATGATCACATGAACCAATGGATGCAAATGGAGCAAGTTGAGGAGCATGAACATACATGAAAAGTTATGAAATGCAAATGGCATACAACATGGGAAATGCAAGATGCAATGATCAAACATGCTTTCAATATGTCTTATGATGTCAAATGGATCACAAGAATGCATAAAATGTCATGGCAAGTCAAGATATGAATGCAAATACAAGATGGATGCATATGGAAGCCCAAATTAGGGTTTATGAACAATACATCAAACAAAAAAACAAAATCAGAAGCAAACAACATTATAAAAAATTGAAAATGCCCTCAAAGGATCCCTAAACCTATACTAACCCAAAGCCCAAAGGAGAAGTTCCAACTCTTAACCCAATTCAAGTTATGATTTTCCTAAGTTTTCTAGGGTTTTAGGGTTCCTTAAAAAGAAAAATGCCAAACAAATGGAAAATGAAAGGTCAAATCATGCCAATTTAATCTCACAAACTACATGTTATTCTAAACACAATGCAAAGAGAATCAAAGTCCAACTCTCAATGGTTAGGCAGAAATGATTTTTGGAAGTTTGGATCAAAATAATGCATCAAAATGATTTTAATTCCATGGAAAATTCTCAAAATGCATCAAGATCAAAAAATAAATTTGGTTTGAGGGTTGGACAATGTTTCTAAATGTTTTTAAAGGTTTCATGAATTTTTTGGTGATTTTTAAATACCTAAAAGTATTTTTAATTAATTAATTCTCATTAATTAATTAAAAAGAAACTTTTAAATATTTAAAAATACTTTTTTAATGCTAAAAATAAAAGTAAAAATATTTTTGGTTTCTGAAATTAAATAATAACTTGTGCAAAAAATTTCAGAATTTTTAAAGCATTTTTGCTATTTTTAATAAATTGGAGAAATTAAGTATGAAACAAATAAAATAAAAAAGAAATTAAATGGGAAAAAGAGAGAGTCAGCCAATCTAATGGCTGAGATTCAAACCCAGGGACGCGGGAGCTGACTGCGCGCGCGAACGGACGGACCAAATTCAAACTGACTTAATTACACTTAACCCTAATTAAACAAACCCTAATGACTTTCAGTCGACCGAACACTGTTCCGGTCGTCTTCTCCGGCTAGGTCATCTCCCAATCTCTCTCAATACGCCATGAAAATATGCCAAACTCTCCAGAATCAAAGCTTAACTCATTCTAAACAAGATTCAAGCAACAAAAATCATTTATTTCAACATACAAACAAGATTCGAACCAAACATCAAAAACTGTCAAAATTTCAGAAACATCATACAACCTCATTTCTCCATCTTTTTCAAAAGTAACAAGTTCAGAGAACTCAGGGAAGCATGCTTTATCATTTAGAAACTTAAAAAGCAAGTTCTGGAAAAAAAGTTCATGAAGCTACCTGAGATTGAGCTTTCGATTCAGGAGCTTTCTGGCTTGTTCTTTGGCTCAAACAAGTCCCAATGATCTTCCTTTGAAGCTTTTGACACTTAGTTGGAGTTTGTGTGGCCTCTAGAGCAAGTTGGCAGGAGCTCAGGCCAAGGGAATGAGAAAATCGTATTTGTGATGTGGGAGGTTTCAGGCCAAAACAATGGTTGGTTTGTGATCAGTGAAGTGAGTTGAGATTGTTTGTGAAGTTTGTTTTTGTGTTTCAGGTTTGTGGGGAGAGTTTCGAAGAAAAATGCAAGTTGGAGTGAGTTTGTGAATGCTGAGTTCTAGTGTGTTTCAGGCTTGCCCCTTGTGATGTTTAGCTTGCATTTGATTTGTATAAACTAATCCTATTGGTCAGATGACATGACATGTGCTTTATTGATTGGTATGATGGCTTTTGTAAAATGTCAACTTTGTGTAAGAGAAGGCATGGGTCTTGTTCTAGCCAAGTACAAGGGTTGTGGGCTGCGCAGCATGGTGAGGGGAAAGGCTAGGGTGGTTCAGCATCCAAGGCAGCAAGTGGATGGGAAGTGATCATGAGCTTTTGCAACTTGACTTTGCTTTTGCTTTTCATGAAAATATCTTGCTCCAAAGGCCAAACAAATGAGAAACTCTTGGTCCATTCTGATTTTTAGGTCACATGTGATGTTTGTGTAATGGTTTGACATCAATTAGAAGTCACAAATTGCCTTGGTACAAAATTTTGCAAGTTTCTCATTTGGTGCATAATTTGAATTTTAGTGATTTTAGCCAACTTTGATGAACCATAACTTTTGATCCAAAATGAATTAGGTCATGTTCTTGTACTTTTTGAAAAGGGAAAGATCTAATCTACAACTTTCATGACCAAAGTTTTTCCATTTGAAGCATTTTTGGACCAAAAAGTAAGGATTGAAAAGTTGCCTAAAATGACAAATTCCTTGAAAGTCAAACTTGCCCCAAAAAGTCAACTTTGCAAGAACTTGAAATTCTTGAGTTTTGTAAACTTCCAACTTCTTCTATGGTCAAATAAAGATCATATGCACTCAAAATGATGGAGATCACCCCTTGGTTGGGTCATTTGGGGTCTCAGATGTCCTGATTTTGCACTGACTTGTCTGAAAAGTCAACTCTTGATCAGATGACTTCCCCATGGAATTTCTTCATGAAAATTGATATGCATACTCCCTAAACCATATAGAGACCAATAGAAACAAGAATGACCAAAAAAATTTGAATTTATGGCCTTTGAAACCAAAACCCTAATTTTAGGTCAACTGTGCAGTCAAGCCTGGCTCTGCTTCCATACCAATCCCAGTTCTTGTGATTCTTTGGCATTCTTGACTTTGAGAGGATATAATATGATACTTGAACACACATAGACCCCTTTGAAGTGATTGTTGACCTTTGGGGTGGCTCAAGAGGCTCTTGGACTGCTCAGATCACAAACCCTAGATGCAGATGACTTAGGAACAATGCAATGACTCAAAACTGTGATATGAGATGCCATGATTGAGTTTATGCATATGAAATGATCACAAGCCATGGTGTGAATGGGTGAGGGCAAATTTGGGGTGCTGACAGCTGCCCCTATTCAAACATGAGTTAGCTGTGCAGGATGTAAGCAACGGCTTAACAGGCAAGCGAGATAACTTGTGGCTGAATACCAAAGACAGTCCAAAATTTGCACTCACAGAATGAAGAAGAAAAGGGATATAGATTGTAAAAGAAAATAAAGTATATTGTAAAGTGTGGGCGACGGAGGACGACCGTCGAGCAGAGGACGACTGCTGGGTAAAGAGCAATGATGGGGACGACCGACATGCTGGAAGGGTGCGGGAAATAAAGCAATGACGGGGACGACCGACATGCTGGGGATAAAAAGAATTATGATGGGGACGGCCATCAAGATAAAGCTGTAAGATTCTCTGGGGATTAATGAAACATGACGGGGACGGCCATCAAGTTCATAAAGGTAAAGTAATCAATGATGGGGACGGCCACCGAGCTAAAAAGAAAAGGGACCACGACGGGGACGGCCATCGGGTTAAAGAATAAATGAAATAAACAGATGATGAGGTACGGTCATCAAAGGTGAAGGACGATCACCTAGCAGGGGACGGCTTCTCTGTTGGGGTAAGATGAGGGACGGTCATCTTAGGTGGAGGACGACCACCTGGCAGGGTACGGCTGCCGAAAGTATCGCGACATAGGACGAATGCCGGATAAAGGTCAACGATGGGGACGGCCATCGGACGAGCATGATGGAGGACGACCATCAAGAGGTGGAGGACGACCACCTAGCAGGGGATGGCTGCTCTCAAAGTTTATCATGACATAGGACGAATGCCAGATAACCAAAATCAACAATGGGGACGGCCATTGGATAAAATGATGAAGGACGATCATCAAAAAGGTGAAGGACGATCACCTAGCAGGGGACGGCTGCTAAATATCACGACATAGGACGAATGTCGGATAGAAAATCAACGATGGGGACGGCCATCGGACGAGCATGATGAAGGACGATCATCAAGAGGTGGAGGACGACCACCTAGCAGGGTACGGCTGCTCTCAGGGTTTGTCATGACACAGGACGAATGTCAGATAAAAAAGAAGATTGCTTTAGTAGCGATCTACTGGGGAATAGTAAACACGGAAGAGTGTTTATATCCAAGAAACAAAAAGGTATAAGTGTTTTGACGCTGTGTATAGATTAAAGATGCGGACGAGCATCCTTAAGACTACGATGCGGACGAGTATCGGGTAGAAACAAATACTGACAAGCGTTCAGAGATGATGATACGGACGAGTATCAACTGGTTAACAGAGAACACGGATGAGTGTTGAATCTGAAGGGACTCTTCTGGGAGAATAGTAGACACATGCGAGTATCTATATTCAAGAAGACAAAAGTGTTTGACACAGTGTATGGATTAAAGATGCGGATGAGCATCATTAAGACTATGATACGGACGAGTATCATGTAGAAACAAACTCTTGACGCATGCTCTGAGATGACGGTACGGACGAGTACCAACGAGTTAACAAAGAACAAGGACTAGTGTTGAATCTGTGGGGATATATATGGTGTATACAAGACACGGACGAGTATCAGTATAAGTAGCATGAATAGGTATGAGTGATGTATAGATGAGTGTTTAACTGTTGGGGAGAGTGACACGAACGAGTGTCAAAAGGAGAAGAGTGTGATATGAACAAGTATCTGATATACAAAGTGTAGGCGACTGCGCTGGGGATATGACACGGACGGGTGTCAAAGGATTGTCATCTGTAAGTATATGTGAGTGCAAAGAGGGTGTTTTTGGCTTTCTGCTGGGGTTATGACACAGACGGGTGTCAAAAGGTACCTGTAATACGAGTGATATTGTTCGCACAGAGTGTTCGGGCGACTTTACTGGGGAGTATTGACCCGGACGGGTGCCAAAGAGAGTATATATTGGTGTTTTTGAATGTGAGGCAGCTGATTTTGCTGGGGAAACTCCGCTGGGGATTTGGGGGAAGTTTTCTGTATGTTGATGGACTGTCAATATTCACAAGTGTTGATTCAAAACATGGCTTATGATTATGCTATATGTTTGATTTTTGCCGTAATGCCCCGTGTTAGACGGGATGCTACGCTTTGTGGGTGAATATGATGCGAATGCTATGATTATGCAAAGATACCAAACCAGGATTCGGATCCTGTTGCTACGAAAATCTTCGACCGATCTGCTTGAAATGGACATCCCAGCTGGGGATGAGATCACTGGTAGATCTTATGAGATGATATCTGCTTGGGGATTCAGGTCACTGATAGACCTATCCTTGTACTGAGGGACCCAGCTGGGGTTTGAAGAAGCTTTCTTCACTCTGTTGCGATCCTCCATGCGCTGCTCTTCTGGATAGAGGCTGAAACTCTGTGGGGAGAGGGCTCCCTGGCTCCTGTATTTGGCTGAGGATGAAATGGCAACTCGGCTGGGGGAAAACACTTCAAGTGTTAAGACAGAGCGAGCACTGATTTGCCAGCTTGCTGAGATAAAGCTTACATGCCCCAAGTTGCGTTCTGGATACCTGCAATCCTGAAAAGATAGAGAAACGTGTCGCTCCCACTAAATGAAGTTAAGTCAGATAGGGTACAGACGCGAACGGTCGGCGAGAGGGACAATGAGAACACACAGCCGTGAACTCACTGGAGATGAAAAGAGTCGCCAGCTAGGCATTTTTATCCCGAAGGAAAGGCAATGCTGCATAGACCTAGAAAGAGATGGATAAGACGGTTGCGAACCAGAGAGACTGAGAAAGGGGGTTGGTTACACCCTGGGAAGGTATTAGCACCCAGATTGTCCGCCATACTCGACGGGATCCACGCTTAAAAGATTTGTGTTTTAAAGGGGTAGTGTCAGTGCAATCTGTGTATAAACGAGCTGGAAAAGGATGTACAGGTGTCAGTGTAAGAACAAGAATGAAATGCCCATGATAATGAGGCTTAGAGAATGAAGCTGGAAGGAGGGGGAATATACAGAGACTTTTGTTCGATAACTGTTGAGTTATGCCTACATATCCTCTCGTGCAATGAGGAAGTCAGAACACCGTAGTTCGACCCAAAGAGACTGAAATATGAATTGACTTATGAACTGCTTGCTTGTCTATGCTCAAGTGTATGATCTGTCTGGCACAGATGCAAACTGTCTTGCATTAGACGGAAGAAGCGAGTTCTCGTTTATGAGTGAGGATGATGAGAAAAGAATCCCGAAGGAGACGATTATTGTTTGTTTTTGAGTATTTTCAGTCTTTTATTGTTTTTGGATTTTGTCACAAGTTAATGAGCTTAAGCCTAAACCAATGGGTTAGTAAACTCATCACATCTTCCCTCCGTTTAGGGGTAATGAGAGTACCTTAAGTGTGAAGTCAGATTCTCACACTTAATCACCTTTGGTGTAGGATTAAGATCATTAACCTACTTATGATTATTTAGATGTTTTGGTGTTTTTGTTTAGTGTTAAGTAATGAGGTTAAGCCATAATCAGGGATTAAACAGACTCATTACACCATCCTAATAGAAGGATAATAGATGAGAATGTTTAAGCTGAGGAAAGCTCCTCAACTTAATCCATGATTAGGGATTAAACTCATGACAAAACAAACCTTTATTAGATGGATTTTATTTAATGATATGATGATGAAGTGTTTTTTAGGGTTTATAAGACAACTTGAGGGGGACTTGTCCATTAACACTAGGGTTAGTCCTTCTTAACCAATTAAGGAAGAATTAGAACCCTAATGCAAGGCCAAGTTACAAGCTTGCTGTCTTGATGATTATTAAGTGAATTGATTAAGAGATTTAAACACATTAAGGGTTTAACACTTAGGATTAAAGTTATACACTCCATCCTAAGAGAAGGATGCAGGCATAAGCTTAATCACAAAGCCTTAAAGCCTTTAGGGTTTAGTCCCTGATTATGAGGTGAGAAGAGAAGACTCAAAGAGACACAAAGGTAAAACTAAGAGGGGGGACTAATCAAAACCCTAATCATTGTCATGCTTGGTTGTTCCTAAGGTTTGTGAGGTTTTCAAGAGAAGCAAAGTAACTTGCTTCATTCAAGAAGTCAAGTCACTTGAAGAAAGAAAGTGGGAAGAGGAGGAATGAGCAAGCTCAAACTCAAACACATACAAAAATGCAGCATGGATGCAAGAGAGATGAAAAGAAAAGTTATGAGAAGTGAAGGCAAATTCACTTCTCAAAATCACTTACCACCTGAAAAGTTAGAAAAGAAAATGCAATGCAATGCAAAATGAGATGAAATGGTATGAAGTAAATCAAAACCAGAAGCATGTTTATGATGATAATGATGCTATGAGATGCTACAAACATGAAACAAGGCATGGGGATGATCATACAAGCTTATGAATGCAAATGGGACAAGTTAAGAACCAAGAATATACATGAAAAGTTATGGATGGCACATGGCATACAACATGACAAATGCAAGATGCAATGATCAAACATGCTTTCAATATGTCTTATGATGTTAAATGAATCAAATGGAAGCATGGAATGTCATGGCAAGTCATGTTATGCAAGAAAATGCAAGATGGATGCATATGGAAGCCCAAAATTAGGGTTTATGGACAAAGCAACAATCACAAACCAAAATCAGAAGTAAACAACATTATAAAAAATTGAAAATGCACTCAAAGGGCCCCTAATCCTATACTAACTCACTGCCCAAAGGAGAGGTCTCAACTCCTAACCAAATTCAAGTTATGATTTTTCTAAGATTTCTAGGGTTTTAGGGTTCCTAAACAAGAAAATTATCAAACAAATGGAAAGTGAGAGATCAAATCATGGCCATTTAATCTCACAAACTACATGCTAAACACAATGCAATGCAAAAAGAACCAAGGTCCAACTCTTCATGGTTAGGCAGAAATGATTTTTTGAAGTTTGGATCAAAATAATGCATAAAAATGATTTTTATTCAATGAAAAATTCTCAAAATGCATCAAGATCAAAAAATAAATTTGGTTTGAAGGTTGGACAATGTTTCTAAATGTCTTAAAACATTTCATGAATTTTTTGGTGATTTTTAAATACCTAAAAGTATTTTTAATAAATTAATTTTCATTAATCAATTAAAAATAAACTTTTAAATATTTAAAAATATTTTTTTAATGCTAAAAATGAAAATAAAAATATTTTTGTGTTTTAAAAATTAATGAAACTTTTGACAAAAAGTTTCATAATTTTTAAAACATTTTTGCTATTTTTAATAAATTATAGAAAACAAACATGAAATAAATGAATTAAAACAAAGAAAATAGAAAAGTCAACTGAATGGAGGGCTGGGATGGATCCTGGGTTTGAAATTGTTGACTGCGCGCGCTTTTAAAGGGCCTGGATTGCATCTGATTTTAATTAAGTTTATAAGTTAATTAAATGGATTAATTGGACTTAATGGTGATTAGGGCACAGTGGACCCATCTGAACCACTCACTCACGCGCGAAGTCAACGCAAGTCATCTGATCCAACGCTCAAGATTTAAACCTCATTTAATTACAGGATTAGGGTTAAACAAATTCAGGTGACCGGAGGGGAGCACCGGTCATCTTCTCCGGTGATAACAAAACCCTAGGTCCTGATTTAGGCTTCTAAACATCAAATTAAACACAGCCAAGTGATCCTCTAACATCCTAGGACACGAATCCACTCTCAAACATCATTTAAACATCAAGAATCAAGCAAATCGAAAGAAACAAATTTCACGGGTGAAATTTCAGAGTGACAATACAAACTCATTTCTTACTCATTTTTGATTCTAAGAACATCCCCATGACCAGCAAGACATGAGCAATCAATTTATAACTTAAAATGTAAGCTCTGAGGAAAAAGAATCCATGGTCATACCTGAGCTGGAAAGCTTCAATACTGAGCTTCCAGAGCCTCCTTCGTGTGCAAATGAACTTCTTTGACTCCCTTGAACTCAAAGAGAAGCTCCAAAGTTCTTGTGGATGGCTGGTTTGAAGAGAAGAGTTCTGGTGCAGCAGGTTTCACAGTCAGGAATTGTGAGGTTTCAGGCTACTCCAATGGTGGATTCTTGCTCCTTTGGGTGTGTTTGACTTGTTGGTGAAGAGAAATGGGGTGTTTGATGGCTGGAAAGTGAGATTCGAAAGTTCTGGCTTTGAGGATGAAAAATGGTGAAGCTCAGTTCTTGCTTAGTTCAGGCCTGAGTCTTGCTGGTTTTGGCTCAGTGAAGCAAGGTGAATTGATCAGTGGACTTGGTTTTTGTGTTTGTGAGCTGTGTAGAGAAATTCGAAGAGAAATGCTTGAGGGAGTGAGAAATGCAAAGATACCCAATCGGGATTCGGATCCCATAGCTACGAAGATCTCTGGCCGATCTGCTTGAAATGGACATCCCAGCTGGGGATGAGATCACTGGTAGATCTGTCATGATATGTATCTGCTTGGGGAAAGGGGTCACTGGTAGACCCAATCCAATAAATGAGAGACCCAGCTGGGGTTTGTAGAAGCTTTCGTCACTCTGTTGTGATTCCTTCGTGCGTTGCTCTTCTGGATAGAGGCTGCAACTCTGTGGGGAGAGTTCCTCGACTTTTGTACTCGGCTGAGGATGAAATGACACCTCGGCTGGGAGCAGTAGCAAGTGGCAGCTCAGCTGGGGGAGTCATGAGAGGCAACTCAGCTGGGGGGAGAGCACTTCGGGTGCTAAAATTGAGTGTTGATTTGCCAGCTTGCTGGGATGACGCTTACATGCCCCAAGTTGCGCTCTGGATTCCTGCAATCCTGAAAAGACAGAGAAACGCACAAGTAATCCCAAGGTATCCTTTACTGGATTCCGTCATAGGAGTTTAGACACTTCTGAGAGTAAGTATATTTCCTGCAAGCATGTAACTTTTATTTTTGGAGATAAACATCTGTATTTATGCAATCAGTTTTTCTTAAGACATCAGACATTTTTTGCAAATAAAATGTACAAAACGAGACATGACTGAAAATCTGATTTTATTAATTCATATGCCCTGAATTGACGAGATACAGTCAAAGAAACAAATCCCCTGAAATGCGGAGATTGTTATAAATTGAGAAACAAAATGCTGGCAGTGTTGATGACGCTTTAAGGAGCTTCCTCTTCACTATGACTCGTATGACTTTTGACGTTCTTCTCATCTTGCCTTCTGAAGAATGTTGATTCTGATTGATTCTTTCGAAACTTACCAAGTTGTAAATGATACAGACGAATTCAAAATGCAGTTGTTCGCTTATTCCCTTATTTTGCATGGATCGCCCTTTCGGGTTTTCAATCCATCGGGATACCCATTTTTGCCTGAGCTGTCCAATGCGGCTTTTCAACTCAGCGGGTGTACATTTTTTTGTTTATTTTCCCTTATTTTTGCCCAAGTCTTTTATTCTGTTTTTGACTCGCCGGGATGCCCTGTTTTTGCCTGGACTTACGTTCTGTTTTTGTGTCCAGCGGGTCATTTTTATGCGAAGTATTTTTTAACTGCATCTGAATTCACAGGGGACGGGAAGTCTTCTCCATCCATGGTGCTGAGCATCAGTGCCCCACTAGAAAAAACTTTCTTTACTACGAATGGTCCTTCATAGTTTGGATTCCACTTGCCCCTGTGGTCTGTATGTGGAGGGAGGATTCTTTTCAGCACAAGATCTCCTACTTGGTACTCTCGGATTGGGAGGCACATGCACCTTATCTGCATAAATCTGGCATTTATGGCATTTTCTGGCGTAGGCACAACAATCAGCATCCATCGTGATCCAGTAATAGCCCGATCTCAGCAACTTCTTGGCCATGGCATGCCCTCCAGCATGGGTACCAAAGGATCCTTCGTGCACTTCATGCATCAACAAGTCTGCTTCCGTCTTGTCCACACATCTGAGGAGTATCATATCAAAGTTCCTTTTGTATAAAGACCCATCAGTGTTCAGAAAGAAACTACCAGCAAGCCTTCTCAAGGTCTTCTTATCATTGGAAGATGCCCCAGGTGGGTATGTTTGATCCTCTAAGAAGCATTTAATGTCATGGAACCAAGGCTTATCATCTTTAACAATATCTGCTGCGAACACATATGCTGGTATGTCAAGTCTGGACACCAAGATCTGAGGTACAAAGTTGGCAGTCTGAACTTTGATCATGGACGAAATGGTAGCCAGGGCATCTGCAAACTGATTCTCGTCCCGAGGGATATACTCAAGCTTGACTGTTGTAAAGAAAGTCAATAACCTCCTTGTATAATCCCTGTAAGGTATCAGATGATCCTGGTGTGTGTACCATTTGCCGTTGGTTTGATTGATTACCAAAGCTGAATCTCCGAATACAGTCAATGTCTTGATCCTGAGGTCAATGGCTTCCTCAAGACCCATAATACAAGCTTCGTATTCAGCTTCGTTGTTAGTGCAGTTGAAAGTGAGTTTTGCCGAGAAAGGCATGTGAACTCCTTTAGGTGTAATGAGTACTGCACCAACACCGCAACCATTCATGTTAACAGCCCCATCAAACATCATAGTCCATTCTTCTTCTGGGTCAGGCCCTTCAGTGTGAACAGGCTCTTCATGATCTTTTGCTTTTATGAACATGATGTCTTCATCAGGGAAGTCAAATCTCATAGGCTGGTAATCATCAATGGGTTGCTCAGCAAGATATTCAGACAATACACTGCCTTTGATGGCTTTCTGAGAAGTGTACTGAATGTCATACTCTATAAGGATCATTTGCCATCTTGCAACCCGTCCGGTAAGAGCTGGCTTCTCAAATATGTACTTAACTGGGTCCATCTTTGAGATCAACAAAGTAGTGTGGGTCAGCATATACTGTCTCAGTCGACGAGCAGCCCACGCTAAAGCACAGCAAGTTTTCTCGAGCAGTGAATAACGTTGTTCACAGTCGGTAAACTTTTTGCTCAGGTAGTATATTGCATACTCTTTTCGACCAGACTCGTCATGTTGGCCCAGCACACACCCCATTGACTCTTCTAGTACTGTCAAGTACATGATCAGAGGTCTTCCTTCAACTGGAGGCATAAGGATTGGAGGCTCTTGTAAGTATTCCTTGATCTTGTCAAAAGCTTTCTGGCAGCCTTCGTTCCACCTGACCATCTATTCTTTCCTTAGTAGTTTGAACAAGGGTTCACAGGTTGCTGTAAGGTGAGATATGAACCTTGAAATGTAGTTCAATCGACCTAAGAACCCTCGAACTTCCTTCTCTGTCTTCGGTGCAGGCATCTCTTGAATAGCTTTGACTTTGTCAGGGTCAACTTTAATCCCTTTCTCGCTTACAATAAAACCCAGCAGCTTACCAGATCGTACCCCAAATGTGCACTTGTTGGGGTTCAATTTCAGTCGATACTTTCTCAGACGCTTGAACAGCTTTAGCAGATTTACCAGATGGTCTTCTTCAGTAAGGGACTTGGAAATCATGTCATCCACATAGCATTCGATTTCCTTATGGATCATATCGTGGAATAATGTCACCATAGCCCGTTGATATGTTGCACCGGCATTCTTGAGCCCAAATGGAATTACCTTGTAACAGAACGTGCCCCAGGGTGTGATGAAGGTTGTCTTCTCCATGTCTTCAGGTGACATTTTAATCTGATTATATCCTGAAAATCCATCCATGAAGGAGAATACCGAGAACTGAGCCGTATTATCAACCAATACATCAATGTGAGGTAAAGGGAAATCATCTTTCGGGCAAGCTCTGTTCAGATCCCGGTAGTCAACACACATTCTTACTTTGCCGTCTTTCTTAGGCACAGGTACTATATTAGAAACCCACGGTGGATAGCTAGTCACGGCAAGGAACCCGGCGTCCCATTGCTTTTGTACCTCTGTAAACACCCCAAATTTGCCCTCACCCACTCACCATGGCTTGTGATCTTTCTCATATGCATAAACACAATCATATCATCTCACATCTCATTTTTGAGTCACTGCATAAATTCAAAGTCATCTGCACCTAGGGTTTGTGATCTGAGCAATCCAAGAGCTTCTTGAGCCACTCCAAAGGCCACCAATCACTTCAAAGGGATCCATGTGTGTTCATCTATCATATTACATCCTCTCAAAGTCAAGATTTCAAAAGAATCACAAGAACTGGGTTTTGAATGGATGCAGAGCCAAGTTTGACTGCACAGTTGACCTAAAATTAGGGTTTTGGTTTCAGAGGCCACAACCCCAAATTTTTTGGTCATTTTTGTTTCCATTGGTCTCTATATGGTATAGGGAGTATGCATATCAATTTTCATGAAGAAATTCCATGGGGAAGTCATCTGATCAAGAGTTGACTTTTCAGACAAGTCAGTGTAAAATCAGGGCATCTGAGGCCCCCAATGACCCAACCAATGGTTGATCTTCATCATTTTGAGTGTATATGATCTTTATTTGATCATGGAAGAAGGTTGAAGTTCACAAAAATCAAGAATTTGGAGTTTTTGCAAATGTTGACTTTTTGGGCATAGTTGACTTTTCAAGAATGCCTCATTTTAGGTCATTTTTCAAGCCTTGATTCTTGATCCAAAAATGCTTCAAATGGAAAAACTTTGGTCATGAAAGTTGTAGATCTCATCTTTCCCTTTTCAAAAAGTACAAGAACATGATCAAACTCTTCTTGGATCAAAAGTTATGGCATGGCAAAGTTGGCCAAAATCATTGATTTTCAAGGCATGCCTCAAATGGAAATTTTGCAAAATCATGAACCAATGCATTTTTTAACTTCCAATTCATTTCAAACCAGCACACTAACATTCTCTAAGTCATGAAAATAAGAATTGAGCCAAAATCACATGTTCATGGTTCATGTAACAAGGCTTTCTTTCATGAAGTACAAAAAGGCAACAACTTGCAAAACACTCATGACACTTCCCTCAACTTGCTGCCTTGGCCTTTGAACCTTGCTAGCTCTCTCACCACACCATGCTGCGCCAGCCCTAGCCTTTGTACCAAGCTAGTATCAAGCCCATGCCTCTCTTGCAAGAAATTTGACTTTTGGCAAAAGCAAACATCCCAATCACCACAGGCCATGTCACATCCTCTGGCCACTTGCATTTGTTTATTGTATCCTTTGGCAAGCCATAACACAAGGCAGGCAAGGCTGAAACACAGACAACAACACATTCACAAAAAACACACCACATTGCCTAAGCTTTCGAATCTGCCTCCACAGCTTGCAAACACAAAAACCATTTTCACCATTCAACTCACCATGCATCATTGAGTAGAAACCAGCAAGAACACAAGCCTGAATCAACCAGAACACCCCATAGCCATTTCTCACCTCAAGTTGCAGTTCCATTCGAATCTCCTTCCCTAGCTCACAAACATCCAAACAAACCTTGCAGACCTTCTCCATACATCCTCTGGACCACAAACCACCATTCACCAGGGCCTGAAACTACCAGAATCACCATAGCCATTTCTGACTGAGCTTGAAGCAGGAGCTTTCGAAACTCACTATCCAGCCAACATAAACTCTTCTTGAGCATTCAAACATCATATGGGGATCAAGTGGAGTGGATTGCACAAGGAGAAGTGGCCAGAAAGTCACCAAAGTGAAAGCTTCAAATCTCAGGTAGCTTGAAATTTATTTTTCCAGAAATCACTTTGCATGTTATAAACTTGTTCCTTGTGCTTCACTGATCATCCTGATGTCATTGGTTTCGAAAATGGCTTTGAAATGAGCATTTAATTTCTCTCTGAAACCTGCGTGCCCTAGTTTTCATTTTCTTCGATTCAGCTTATTTAGGAAGAAGAAATTTGTTTTGAGAGAGGGGTTTGATTCGTGAGTGTGTAAGGAACATTTCCCAATTCTTAGTTTTCATTTTTGATACGATTTGAGTGAGTTGGGAAGTTTGCAGGGGAGTTGCTCGCCGGAGAAGACGACCGAAAGTCTTCTCCGGCAGCCTGAATGTGATTAGGGCTAATTGTCATTAATTAGTGAACTTTAAACTTGAACCCTTGGATGCTGTTTCCCGCGCGCTAGTGAATGGTCCAGATCATGTCATTTTGCCCTAATCCACTTAATTAGTTTTAATTAATTCGTAATTAAATTAATTTGGCCAGATTGAATCCAGACCCTCCATTCACGCGCCAGTCAACCAATTTGAATCCAGAGCCCATCCTGGCCCTCCATCCTGATTACTTTTCTTTTTTTCTTATTTTAATTTCATTTTTATTTCATTTAACTTGCATAATTAATTAAAAATAGCAAAAATGTCTTAAAAATTATGAAACTTTTTCTTAAAAGTTTTATTAATTTTTAAGACCCAAAAATATTTTTATTTTATTTTTTATCATTAAAAAAGTATTTTTAAATATTTAAAAGATTATTTTTAATTGATTAATGGAAATTAATTAATTAAAAATACTTTTAGGTATTTAAAAATTACAAAAAAATTCATGAAGTGTTCTAAGGCATTTAGAAACATTGTCCAACCTTCAAACCAAATTTCTTTTTTGATCTTGATGCATTTTAAGAATTTTTCATGGAATTAAATCATTTTTTATGCATTAATTTGATCATGAGTTCAAAAATTCATTTCTGCCTATTTGAGAAGAGTTGGATATTGGTTCTTCTTGCATTGTCTTATGTTTTGCATATAGTTTCTAGGATAAAATGGCCATGATTTGATCTTGCATTTTCCAATTGTTTGGCATTTCTTTTGTTAAGAACCCTAAAAAACCCTAATAACTTAGAAAAATCATATCTTGAGTTTGGTTAAGAGTTGAGACCTCCCCTTTGGACATTGGTTTAGTGTAGGGTTAGGGTTTCTTTGAGTGGCATTTTCCATTTTTTATCTTAGGGTTTGCTTCTGTTTTGGGTTTTTGTTTGATGTTTGATTCATGAACCCTAATTTGGGTTTTCATTTGCATCCCCTTTGCATTCTCTTGCATAACATGACTTGTCTTAGCATTTCAAGCATTCTTGTGATTCATTTGACATCATAAGACATGTAGGAAGCATGTTTGATCATTGCATCACATATTTGCCATGTCATTTACCTTGTATGCTTCATAACTTTCCATGCTTGATCATGCTCCTTAACTTGCATCATTTGCATCCATGATCTTGTATGAACATCTCCATGTCTTGCCTTATGTTTGCAGCACCTCATAGCATCATTATCATCATCAACATGCTTCTGGTTTTGTTTCTCATCATGTCATCTCATCCCATTTTGCATTTCATTGCATTCCTTTTCTAACCTTTCAGGTGGTAAGTGATTTTGGGAAGTGAATTTGCCTTCACTTCTCATAACTTTTCTTTTCATCTCTCTTGCATCCATGCTGCATTCTTATTTGTGTTTGAGTTTGAGCTTGCTCATTCTTGTTCCTCCCACTTTCTTTCTTCAAGTGACTTGACTTCTTGAATGAAGCAAGTCACTTTGCTTCTCTTGATCCTTTCATCTGCTTCCTGGTGGCTCCTTTGAAGATTGTTCTTGCAAACCTTACAAACCTTAGGAACAACCAAGCATGATAATGAATTAGGGTTTTGATTAGTCTCCCCACTTAGTTTTCACCTTTGTGTCTCATTGAGTCTTCTCTTCTCATCTCATAATCAGGGACTAAACCCTAAAGGCTTTAAGGCTTTGTGATTAAGCTTATGCCTGCATCCTTCTCTTAGGATGGAGTGTATAACTTTAATCCTAAGTGTTAAACCCTTAATGTGTTTAAATCCTCTAATTAATTCACATAATAATCATCAAGACTTCACACTTGTAACTTGGGCCTTGCATTAGGGTTCTAATTCTTCCTTAATTGGTTAAGAAGGACTAACCCTAGTGTTAATGGACAAGTCCCCCTCAAGTTGTCTTACAAACCCTAAAACTCACTTCATCATCATACCATCAAATAAAATCCACTTAATTAAAGGCTTGTTTTGTCATGAGTTTAATCCCTAATCATGGATTAGGTTGAGGAGCTTTCCTCAGCTTAACATTCTCATCTATTATCCTTCTATTAGGATGGTGTAATGAGTCTGTTAAATCCCTGATTATGGCTTAACCTCATTACTTAACACTAAACAAAAACACCAAAAACATCTAAATAATCACAAGTAGGTTAATGATCTTAACCCTACACCAAAGGTGATTAAGTGTGAGAAGCTGACTTCACACTTAAGGTATTCTCATTACCCCTAATCAGAGGGAGGATGTGATGAGTTTACAAACCCATTGGTTTAGGTTTAAGCTCATTAACTTATGACAAACTTTCAAAAACAATAAAAGACTGAAAACTCAAAAACAAACAATAATCGTCTCCTCCGGGATTCTTTTCTCACCTCATTCATTCACAAACGAGAACTTGCTTCTTCCGTCTAATGCAAGACAGTTTGCACCTGAGCCAGACAGGTCATACACTTGAGCATAGACAAGTAAGCGGTTCACAAGTCAATTCATCTTTCAGTCTCTTTGGGTCGAACTACGGTGTTCTGACTTCCTCATTGCACGAGAGGATACGTAGGCATAACTTAACAGTTATCGAACAAAAGTCTCTGTATATTCCCCCTCTTTCTAGCTTCATTCTTTAGCCTCATGATCTTGAGCATTTCACCCTGTTCTTACACTGACACTTTCATACTTCACATCACTTATACACTTTACACTGACACCTGTACATCTTTTCCAGCTATTTTATACACAGATTGCACCGACACTACCCCTTTAAAACACAAATCTTTCAAGCGTGGATCCCGTCGAGTACGACGGACAATCTGGGTGCTAATACCTTCCCAGGTTGTAACCAACCCCCTTTCTCAGTCTCTCTGGTTCGCAACCGTCTTATCCATATCTTTCCAGGTCTATGCAGCATTGCCTTTCCTCCGGGATAAAAATGCCTAGCTGGCGACTCTATTCATCTCCAGTGAGTTCACGGCTGTGTGTTCTCATTGTCCCTCTCGCCGACCGTTCGCGTCTGTACCTTCATATGACCCCGTTTCATTTGTCGGGAGCGACAGCTTGGCGACTCTGCTGGGGATTCTTATATTGCAACCAGGGCTTCTGGTTCTTTTTGTGGGTTCCTCCTAGCGCTTGTTTGATTTGTGTTTACTGGGGTGTTATGTTCTTATTTATGTTTGTATATTTGTATTTATCTTGATTTTATGTACAGTTTGCTTTACTGCTTTTCTTTAGTGCATTTGTATATATCATACTGTCATGTTGCTGGCTGGATCTGTTGTTTGCTTTGGTGGGTGGGGTTCTATTGAGAGTTAAGGTCCTATACCTGGGACCTGAGTGACACCTAGGCTAGAGTGAATCATATTCTTTCCCATTCCATTTCGGTCTGGTGCGGGAATATGAAACACGGTTCAGATATGGGTTTCTTTTTGAGAACTCTGTGTTGCAGATTTCCTGCAATGCTAGGGCTATCTGGGAAGCCTGCTAAGTCTGGATGACCTTTAGTATTGACCTTCAGAAACAGAGGTGAATTAGAGGAGGAACTTTTATGGTTATTGTAAACACTGTACCTCCGGGTTAGAAGTGTTTACACTTCTCATAACTGATCCAAGTCTAAGGATCCTTGTTTTAGAACACCACCTGTGAGGGGGTTGGGCTGTTTACAGGTTTGCAGGTACCTTGACCTCAGAATACCCTGTTACTTTGTTTTGATTAAGAATACTCCATGTTGGACAGTTCTTGTGATTCTAAAACCCTGGACATGTGACTCTTTATTTGAGTCCCCCACCCTGGTTACCGGATTTATAGACCTCCATCTGGAATTCTTGAACACATTTGGACCTATATCAGAGTTTTGATCAGATCCAGCTCAGTCACAAACCCTTGCATTTCATTTGCATACATACTCATTGCATCATATTAACATTTGCTTATTTGTGTTTCAGGGTATCCATTTTCATCTGGTTTTGGTTTTGACCCCATCTTCAGTTTTGACCTGCCTTCATCAGCACTTGCTACCAGTTATCTATTCCAGCCAATCAGTGGCCCTTCTCTTCAGTATCTTCATCAACATTTGTCATCATGGCTCCAAAGAAAAGCAACATCACCTATCACTTCTTCCATCCAGACTTATCAGACATCAGGAGGATCCAAACCCTGATCACTCCAGATCACATACCCTTGTTCAGGGAGAGTTATGGAGATATACTGGACATGGTTATGGATCTGGACCCTTCACAGAGGAGCCTCATCCACACCTGCATTCAATTTTATGATCCTCCACTGAGATGTTTTACTTTGCAAAACTTTCAGTTGGGCCCCTTATTGGAAGAGTACTCCTCATTAGTTGGTATGCCTATCAGGAGAGAAATTCCTTTCAACCCTGAGATGGTCTTTCCTGCTAATGGAGAAGTAGCAAAGGCTTTGCATTTGGAACCTGTTTTGGTTGAGCAGCATATGACCTCTAAAGCTGGGATCCCTGGTTTTCATCTGGACTTCTTAACCTCTCAAGCTATCCTGAAAGCTTCTCTAGGAGAGTGGAAAGCTGTTTGTGCCTTACTGGCCTTGAGTATATATGGGATTGTATTGTTTGCGGATGAGCCTCGATTCATTAGCAAGAATGCAATCCATCTGTTCATCTTGAAGAACCCAGTGCCAACTTTATTGGGGGATCTTTATTATTCAGTGCATCAGAGGAATGAAAAGCAGAGGGGGAGGTTAGTGAGGTTTTGTGCTCCATTGTTTCACACTTGGCTTCTCAGGCATCTACCCAGGACAGATGCATTCCTAAACCCTCATCAGCAGAGCAACTGGGCTAAGAGACTCACTGTTCTAACTTCAGCAGATATCAGATGGTGCACTCAAAGCACCAAGGGCAGGGATATCATCACCAGCTGTGGGAATTTTCCTAATGTGCCTTTAATAGGAGTTAAGGGAAGTATCAATTACAACCCTCTGCTGTTCAGGAGGCAATTGGGCTATGCACTGGTCCACACTCTGAGGGCACAGGACTTGGTGGAGACCCTTTATTGTGAGAACAAGATTAGTTTGGCTGTTGTTAGGCAGGCTGCCTGGGCCTGGGATAATGTTCAAACCAAGGGAGTCACCATTCTGGGGAAGTGTAATAATGTGGCATCAGCACAATATTATGAGTGGTCCCGTGCCAGGGCCCAATTCTCTGGAATGCCCTTTACCATAGAAGACATGCCTGAGTCATCTTCAGCACCACCCCCTGCCACCATCAGTTTGGAGGAGTTTGAGAGCTTGAAGGAAAGAAATGAGAAGCTAACCCAGGCTTTGCAGAAGACCCTCCGGGAGAGGAGTGAAGGTATGAGGGAGATTGAGAGATTGGAGAAGTTGAGAGTGGAGCATTTGACTAAGATTGAAAAGTCTGGGGATTATATCAAAAAGTCTAAGGCTGGTGAACAAATTCTGAAGAATGCTTGCAAAGAAGCCCAGTTCCAGAGAGCGAGGACAGACTTGTACTTGAAGGAGAGTCAAGCCCGGTGGGTCAGGATCACCGAGGCTCGTACCCTGGAAGACAAGAGAGTTCAAGACAAGATGGAGCAACTGGAAGCTAGTGCAAAAGAACAGCAAGAAGCCCTGGCAGCAGCCCAGAGGGAAATATCAGAATTGAAGATCAAAGCAGGGGTGAAGAGGTCCAAGGACCAAACTCAGCACAAAAAGCTAACAGCAGCTGTTACGACCCGGAATCTCCTCATCAGGAATCTCACGGAGCGTCCGGCTGATCCTGTGACCGAAGCACTTCTCAAGGAAGTTCGTGAGGATGAGTTTGGTCTTGGTGTTTGACCATTTGTTTGTTGTTGCTTTCTTTCCATGTACTTTTATTTTTGTACTGTATTTTGACCCCTTAGTGGGCTTGTGTTGTAAAACGAACAAATTGTATTATTTCACCTTATGTAATATATTCATGTTAGTTTACTTCGAAAGCAACTTCAACAGCAGCATCTTCAAGGGTCTGGAAGGGTCAAAACTGAAGGCCAAACCGGATACCTTGAGAGCAAATAAGCATAACTGCATTGCATACTAACCCTTTTGTTTGTTTTGTAGGTTTTTGTTTTGTTGTTACTAACCTCTGTTAGGAATCTCAGGAATTATTGCTCGCCGCCGGGTATTTCCCCTCAACAGGCCACACAGGTACCCAACTAGAAACAATCTTCCGGGCATCCAGATGGACCAGATGCAGCAGGACCTTACGGAGGTCAGAAACCAGATGGCCAACGAAAGGTTGGAGATGAGAACTCAGATAACACAGTTCATGGAAGTAATGAACAACTTAGCTCAAAGCCAGGAGAGGCTCAGAGCTTTGGTAGAAGGGAGGAATCAAGAGGAACCCCATGTGGGAACTGCTGGCACAAGTAACAACGAGAGGGTCCAACCTCATGTCAATCCCCCAGTTTTTGGACCCCATCTCCATCCAGAGGCCAACATCCCTGTCAATATACAAGGGACTGCCACAGCAGGGAGGATACTACAGGAAGACCCTCAAGAAGACCAGTTCACAGTAATGGGTGCTGGGGAAGAGGCTTATGATAGAAGATTGGATGAAATAGCTGAGAAGTTGAGGTCCTTAGAATCTCAAAACTCTTTGGGCTTCGACGTTATGGACATGGGTTTGGTAGACGGGGTCAGGATCCCCCATAAGTTCAAGCCTCCTTGTTTCGAAAAGTATAATGGGACTTCATGCCCCCGGACTCATCTACAATCATTTCTGGGAAGGCTGAAGGCCTATACAATGGATGAGAAATTGTGGATGTTCTATTTTGAAGATAGCTTGACTGGAGCGTCGAGAGAATGGTACTCTCACTTGACAAGGGCAACTATTAGGTGCTGGAAGGACCTGGCAGAGGCCTTCATCAGACAGTATCAGTATAATCTAGACATGGCACCCAACAGGACCCTTCTAATGGGAATGTCACAGTCTTCAAGGGAGAGTTTTCGAGAATACGCCCAGAGATGGAGGCAACTGGCTGCTGCTGTTCAACCACCTATGTCTGAACGGGAAATGGCGGATATGTTCATGAACACCCTTCAGGGAACATATATTGACAGGTTGGCAGCTTTCTCTTCCACTAGCTTTGCAGATGTTGTCATAGCCGGGGAGAGAATTGAAAGCTTGTTAAAAATGGGAAAGATCTCAGACAACGGTGCAAGCTCGTCCAGTAGTACAAGAAAGCCTTTTGCAGGCCCGAGAAGAACTGGCGAGACCAATGCCATCCATTCAAACAGGGGTAGGCCCCAATATGCTCAGAGGTCCATAGCAGCAGTCACCATCCCTGCTCCAGCTCATCCTCAACCTGTCTATCAACCTCCTTAGCAAAGCTATCAACAACAACCTCAGTACCATCAGCAAAATCAGTATCCTCCAAGGAATTACGACAACAGCAACACCAACAACAACAGTCAACAAAGGCCATTCCAACAGAGGCCATCTCAAGCTAACAGAGTGATCGATCCGATCCCAATGCCATATGCTACTTTGCTGCCACAACTTCTGAAACTCAACCTGGTTGAGCTAAGAACGTTGGCACCTCCGGATCCCAACAGTCTACCAAGGAATTATGACTCCAATGCTAGGTGTGCCTTTCATTCAAACGCACCTGGCCACAGCACAGAAAAATGCAGGGCTCTTCATATGAAGGTACAAGACCTGGTAGACTCAAAGGCTCTGAATTTCGCACCACCACCCAATGTCAATAAAAACCCGATGCCAAACCATGGTGGTCCCCGGATTAACGCTATTGAAGAAGACAAGCCGTCTTATTTAATAACCAGTGTGGGACAGATCAGGACACCATTGGTAGAAATCAAAGCTCAGCTCTTGGAATGTCAAATGTTCCCGGGGTGTGAGTTAGGCTGTGCTTACTGCAATATCTCGGTAAATGGGTGCGATAATTTGAGGAATGGCATAGATGGCCTTATTCGGAGTGGCCAACTTCAGATCACCACATCATTTCCAACAAATCCAGCAATATCGTCAGCAACGGTTTCAGAACCTCCTACAACTGCAGCAACTATTGTTCCTGACAATTCTTCAGTTTCATCAACAAGTACGTCATCCATCATCTCAACTGATCAGTTTACAACAAATCTTCCTGCTACAACTTCAACTTCACTCCACTTCGAGACTCCTACAACGACAACATCATTTCTTCCGACAATGTCTCCTACAACTCCAGCAACAAATCATGAAGACGTCTCTACTGTCACCATATTTTATGATCCTGAGAACAACTCTGCCTACCATTCAGAAGGTGCTGCTCCCATCAGAGCACCAGTTACAATCTTTTATGATCCACAAACGATTACAGTCCCTTCAATAGCAGCAATCAGTCCAGTCACTGTCACGGTGCCTGGACCAGTACCATATGAGAGCAACAGGGCCATCCCTTGGCACTATGGCTCTGACGTGTATTGCGAAGGAAAAAGAATCACTCTTGAAACATCAACACCTGCACCACAAGTAGATAATGTGGGGGGAGGCGGAGGCTTCACCCGAAGCGGACGTCTCTTCGCTCCACCAATTCAAAGACCTACTGCCGAAGCAGAAGCTGCTGCCAAGGCAAAGGGAAAGAGCCCGGTGCAGGAAGATCAAGCTGCCAAAGAAACCCTGAAAACACCGTTCGATCAAGAAGTTGATGAGTTTATGAGGATCATCAAAAAGAGTGATTACAAAATTGTGGATCAGCTTCACCAAACGCCATCCAAAATCTCTATCCTCTCACTGCTTATGTGCTCCGAAGCCCATCGGAATGCACTACTTAAAGTCCTGCACGCAGCTTACGTGCCTGAAGAGATTACTGTCAACCAGTTGGAGACCGTGGTTGGAAATTTTACTGCTAGCAATGGGCTAGGGTTCACCAATACTGACTTGACAGCGGATGGCCGCAACCACAACAAAGCCTTGCACATAACCATGGAATGCAAAGGAGCCGTCCTTTCTCATGTGCTGGTAGACACAGGTTCATCCCTGAATGTCTTACCAAAGAAGGCTCTGGTGAAGTTAGAATATGATGGATTGGCATTGAGACCCAGCAACCTGGTGGTAAGAGCCTTTGATGGTTCTAAGAGATCGGTTCTGGGTGAGATTGAGCTGCCTGTGACAATTGGCCCACAGACCTTTAAAACTATCTTTTACGTGATGGACATTCAGCCCGCCTACAGCTGTTTGTTGGGTAGACCCTGGATTCACGCCGCCGGCGCAATAACGTCTACCCTTCACCAAAAGTTAAAATTTGAGTGGGAAGGCCAAGTTGTCACAATCTGTGGAGAGGAGGACATTTTTGTCAGCCACTTGGCAACCTATAAGTACATTGAAATGGATGGAGAGATCCATGAAACAATGAGCCAGGGGTTTGAAGCTTTGAATGTGAATGAAGCATCTGCTGTATCTGGTACTCCGATGTCATCTTACCAACAAGCCCGGAAGGTTGTTGAGGAAGGAACTGCCCTGGGCTGGGGCAAAGTTTTAGCTGTGGAGGAGAAGAAAGACAAATTTGGGTTGGGTTACAGACCAACTCAACATCAAGCAAAGGCTGCTGGAGAGCCTGGTTTTGTCAGTGGGGGGATGCTTACCCCCGATGCTATCAACTGTCTGGAAGACGAGCTGGAAGAGGAGCGTAACCTGGAAAGCTGGATTCGTCCAAAGATCCCGGGGAGCAGTGTCTCGAACTGGTCTTCCCAGGAAATTATAAGAGTTACTCGATCAGAGTAATTATTATTTCCTGTATTTTATAAGCATGCATCAAAGTCTTGCATCTTGCCCAAGATGACAAGACTCATTTTGTAATCGGGCCATCTGTACTTTTTGTGCAAACAAGATCAATTAATGAAATATCAGACATCTTTTTGCAAATGAGTCTTTTTTCTTTTCCATTCACTGTTTTTCCATTTTTTCTTTTTTGTACAAAAAATAAATGGCAGTGCTTTCAAAATGACAACTTTATTTCACTTTTCTAAACAAGACTAAAATCAATCACTAAAATGAACAACTTAACCCTTGCAGAGAGTGCCTCCCAGACAGCACTGACAACAGCACGGCTATGACATCGTATGACTTTGACAATCCGATCAATCAAGCTGATGAAGGGGTTGAAGAAGAATATGAGCTTCCTGAAGAGCTAGCCAGGTTTTTAAGACAAGAGGAAAAGGTTATTACTCCTCACCAGGAGGAGGTTGAAGTGATCAATCTTGGTACAGAGGAAGACGTGAAAGAGGTTAAAATCGGGGCTTGCCTGCAAGACTTAGTGAAGAAGCAACTGGTTGATCTACTTCAAGAGTATGTGGATGTGTTTGCTTGGTCGTATCAAGACATGCCAGGGTTGGATACCGACATTGTTGTGCACAAGCTGCCTTTGAGAGAAGAATGCCCTCCAGTCAAACAGAAGCTGCGCCGTACTCGCCCAGACATGGCTATGAAAATCAAGGAAGAGGTACAAAAGCAATGGGACGCCGGGTTCCTTGCTGTAACTAGCTACCCGCCGTGGGTTGCTAATATAGTACCTGTGCCTAAGAAGGACGGCAAAGTAAGAATGTGTGTTGATTACCGGGATCTGAACAGAGCTAGCCCGAAAGATGATTTCCCGCTACCTCACATTGATGTATTGGTTGATAACACGGCTCAGTTCTCGGTATTCTCCTTCATGGATGGATTTTCAGGATACAACCAGATTAAAATGTCACCTGAAGACATGGAGAAGACAACATTCATCACACCTTGGGGCACGTTCTGTTACAAAGTGATGCCATTCGGGCTCAAGAATGCCGGTGCAACGTATCAACGGGCTATGGTAACATTATTCCACGATATGATCCACAAAGAAATAGAATGTTATGTGGATGATATGATTGCCAAGTCCCTCACTGAAGAAGATCATCTGGTGAATCTACTCAAGTTGTTCAAGCGTCTGAGAAAGTACCAACTGAAGTTGAACCCCAACAAATGCACATTCGGGGTGCGATCCGGTAAGCTGCTGGGCTTTATTGTAAGCGAGAAAGGGATTGAAGTGGACCCTGATAAAGTCAAAGCTATTCAAGAGATGCCTGCACCGAAAACTGAGAAAGAAGTTCGAGGGTTCTTAGGTCGGTTGAACTACATTTCACGGTTCATATCTCACCTCACAGCAACCTGCGAACCCTTGTTCAAGCTGTTAAGAAAAGAACAGACGGTCAGGTGGAATGAAGATTGTCAGAAGGCTTTTGACAAGATCAAGGAGTATCTGCAGGAACCTCCAATCCTTATGCCGCCAGTCGAAGGAAGACCTCTGATTATGTACTTGACAGTATTAGAAGAGTCGATGGGGTGTGTGCTGGGCCAGCATGACGAGTCTGGTCGAAAAGAGTATGCAATATACTACCTAAGCAAAAAGTTTACCGACTGTGAACAACGATATTCACTGCTCGAGAAAATTTGCTGTGCTTTAGCGTGGGCTGCTCGCCGACTGAGACAGTATATGTTGACCCACACTACTTTATTAATCTCGAAGATGGACCCAGTCAAGTACATATTTGAGAAGCCAGCGCTTACCGGACGGGTTGCAAGATGGCAAATGATCCTTACAGAATATGACATCCAGTACACCTCTCAGAAAGCCATCAAGGGCAGTGTACTATCTGAATATCTTGCTGAGCAACCCATTGATGACTACCAGCCTATGAGGTTTGACTTCCCTGATGAAGACATCATGTTCATTAAATCAAAAGATCATGAAGAGCCTATTCACACTGAAGGGCCTGACCCGGGGGAAGAATGGACTATGATGTTTGATGGGGCCGTTAACATGAATGGTCGTGGTGTTGGTGCAGTACTCATTACACCTAAAGGAGTTCACATGCCTTTCTCGGCAAAACTCACTTTCAACTGCACTAACAACGAAGCTGAATACGAAGCTTGCATTATGGGTCTTGAGGAAGCCATTGACCTCAGGATCAAGACATTGACCGTATTCGGAGATTCAGCTTTGGTAATCAATCAGACCAACGGAAAATGGTATACACACCAGGATCATCTGATACCTTACAGGGATTATACAAGAAGGTTATTGACTTTCTTCACAACAGTCAAACTTGAGTATATTCCTCGGGATGAGAATCAGTTTGCAGATGCTTTGGCTACCATTTCGTCCATGATCAAAGTTCAAGCTGCTAACTTTGTACCTCAGATTTCAGTGTCGAGACTTGACAAACCAGCACATGTATTCGCAGCAGATGTTGTTAAAGATGATAAGCCTTGGTTCCATGACATTAAGCGCTTCTTGGAGGATCAAACATACCCACCTGGGGCATCTTCCAATGATAAGAAGACTTTGAGAAGGCTTGCTGGAAGTTTCTTTCTGAACACTGATGGGTCTTTATACAAGAGGAACTTTGATATGGTACTCCTCAGATGTGTTGACAAGACGGAAGCAGATTTGTTGATGCATGAAGTGCACGAAGGCTCTTTTGGCACCCATGCTGGAGGACATGCAATGGCTAAGAAGTTGTTAAGATCAGGCTATTATTGGATCACAATGGATGCAGACTGTTGTGCCTATGCCAGGAAATGCCACAAATGCCAGATCTATGCAGATAAGGTGCATGTGCCTCCCAATCCTTTGAACATAATGTCTTCACCCTGGCCCTTTGCTATGTGGGGCATTGATATGATTGGCAAGATTGAGCCAACTGCTTCGAACGGCCACAGATTCATCCTGGTCGCCATTGACTATTTCACCAAGTGGGTTGAAGCAGCCTCATATGCAAACGTCACGAGACAAGTGGTAGCCAGATTTTTGAAAAGAGATATCATCTGTCGATACGGAGTGCCCGAGCGAATCATTACTGATAATGGTTCCAAACTCAACAACAAAATGATGGCAGAGCTGTGCCGGGACTTCAAGATCCAACATCACAATTCTTCTCCTTACAGACCAAAGATGAATGGTGCTGTTGAGGCAGCAAATAAGAATATCAAGAAGATTGTGCAGAAGATGGTAGTCACTTATAAAGACTGGCATGAAATGCTACCATTTGCCTTGCATGGGTACCGCACGTCAATCAGGACATCCACTGGGGCAACACCGTATCAACTCGTGTATGGTATGGAAGCAGTCCTACCAGTTGAAGTTGAATTACCCTCCTTGCGAGTCTTGATGGATGTCAAACTGGGTGAAGCAGAATGGGTTAGGTCCCGATACGAGCAACTGAGTCTGATTGAAGAGAAGAGATTGGTTGCAATCTGTCATGGGCAATTGTATCAGAAGAGAATGAAGAAAGCCTTCGATCAGAAAGTCAGGCACCGAGAGTACCAAGTGGGAGATCTTGTGCTGAAAAGAATCCTCCCTCCTCATACAGACCACAGGGGCAAATGGACTCCAAACTACGAAGGACCATTTGTGGTAAAGAAAGTTTTCTCCGGTGGAGCACTGATGCTCAGCACCATGGATGGTGAAAATTTCCCATCCCCTGTGAATTCAGATGCAGTTAAAAAATATTTCGCATAAAATGACCCGCTGGACGTAAAAAAAGAATGTAAGTCCAGGCAAAAATAGGGCATCCCGGCGAGTCAAAAACAGAATAAAAGACTCGGGCAAAAATAAGGGAAAATAAACAAAAATGTACACCCGCTGAGTTGAAAAGCCGCATTGGACAACTCAGGCAAAAATGGGTATCCCGATGGATTGAAAACCCGCAAGGGCGATCCATGCAAAATAAGGGAATAAGCGAACAACTGCATTCTGAATTCGTCTGTATCGCCTACAACTTGGTTAAGCCTCCAAAGGATCAAGCTTCAATCAGAATCAACTCTCTCCAGAAAGCAAGACGAGAAGAACGTCATTGTCATACGAGTCGTAGCAGGAGAGGAAGCTCCTTAAAGCGTCATCAACACTGCCAGCACTTTGTTTCTCAATTTGTAAACAATCTCCTCATTTCAGGGGATATGTTTCTTTGGTTGTATCTTGCCGATTCAGGGCACATGAATTAATAAAGTCAGATTTTTTCAGCCATGTTTCGTTTTGTATATTTTTATTTGCAAAGGATGTCTGATGTCTCTAAAAAATCAATTGCATAAATACAGATGTTTTTCTCCCAAAAGTAATAATAATAAAACACATGCGTACAGGGAATATACTTACTCTCGAAAGTACTTAACTCCTATGACGGAATCCAGTAAAGGATACCTCGAGACCTTTTGTGCGTCTCCTTATCTTTGCAGGATTACAGGTATCTAGAGCGCAACCTGGGGCATGCAAGTTACGTCTCAGCAAGCTGGCGAATCATTATCAACTCGGTCTATCTTCCACGTGGCACTGGAAGGTGCCCACTTCCCCAGCAAAGTTGCCAAATCAACATACACTCAATCTCAGCATCTGAAATGCTCTATCCCCTGATGAGTTGCCTCTTGTTGCTTTCCCCAGCTAAGTTGCCTCTCATAATTCCCCAGCCGAGTTGCCATTTCATTCCCCAGCTGAGTACAGGAGTCAGGGAATCATCTTCCCACAGAATCTTCAGCCTCTATCCAGAAGAGCAGCGCATAGAAGATCACAACAGAGTGAAGAAAACCTCTACAAACCCCAGCTGGGCCTCACGTTTATTAAGACAGGTCTATCAGTGACCCGTATCCCCAAGCAAATATCATCTTATTAGATCTACCAATGATCTCTTCCCCAGCTGGGAGGTCCTTTTCAAACAGATCAGCCAGAGATCTTCGCGGCAACGGGATCCGAACCCCGGTTTGATATCTTTGCATAATCATGGCATTTTCATCATAATATCCCCTCAGAGCGTAGCATTCCGTCTAACACGGAGCATTACGGCAAAAATCAAACGCATAGCATAATCATAAGTCATGTTCTGAATTAACACTTGTGAGTAATAACCGTTCATCATCATTGTACAGAAATCCTCACCAGAGTCCCAGCAAAAACAGTTGCCTCATATTCACAAATACCACCATATAAACCCTTTGATACACGTCCGTATCATCACTCCCTAGTAAAGTCATCTGAACACCCTGCATAACAAAATCACCAGTATTACAGACTTCATGACACCCGTCCGTGTCATATTACCAGCAGAAAGCCAAAGACACCCTCTTTGCACTCACACATATCTATATATACACTTTCCTGACACCCGTTCGTGTCATATCCCTAGCGCATTCGCCTAGACTTTGTATAACAGATACTTGTTCATATTACACTTTTCTCTCTTGGCACCCGTCCGTGTCATTCTCCCCAGCAGTTAAAATACTCATCTATATATACTCACTACTCACGATACACTTATACAGATACTCGTCCGTATCTTGTATACACAACACTTATCGCCCCACAGATTCGACAGTAGTCCTTGTTTCTTTGTTAACCAGTTGGTACTCGTTCGTATCATCATCTCAGAGCATTACGTCTAATGTTTGTTTCTACATGATACTCGACCGTATCATAGTCTTAAGGATGCTCGTCCGCATCTTTAATCCATACACTGTGTAAAACACTTATGTCTTCTTGGATATAGATGCTCTTCCGTGTCTACTATTCCCCAGAAGAGTCCCTTCAGATGCAACACTCGTCCGTGTTCTCTGTTAACCAGTTGATACTCGTCCGTATCATCATCTTTGAGCATGTGTCAGTTTGTTTCTGCATGATACCCGTCCGTATCATAGCCTTAAGGATGCTCGTCCGCATCTTTAATCTATACAATACCAAACACCTATACTTTCTTTTCTTGGTTGTGAACGCTCGTCCGTGTTCACTATATCCCCAGTAGATCGCCAACAGCCAATTTTCTTTTTATCTGACACTCGTCCTGTGTCATGATAACCCTGAGAGCAGCCGTACCCTGCTGAGTGGTCGTCCTCCACTTCTTGATGGTCGTCCTCCATCATGCTCATCCGATGGCCGTCCCCATCGTTGTTTTTAGCAGCCGTCCCCTGCTAGGTGGTCGTCCTCCACCTTTTGATGATCGTCCTTCATCACCCTATCCAATGGCCGTCCCCATTGTTGATTTTGGTTATCCGACACTCGTCCTGTGTTGTGATAAGCCTTGAGAGCAGCCGTACCCTGCTGAGTGGTCGTCCTCCACTTCTTGATGGTCGTCCTCCATCATGCTCGTCCGATGGCCGTCCCCATCGTTGACCTTTTCTATCCGATGGCCGTCCCCATCGTTGATATTTTCGGCAGCCGTACCCTGCCAGGTGGTCGTCCTCCACCTTTGATGGCCGTCCCCATCATATTTCTTTTATCCCCAACAGAGCAGCCGCCCCCTGCTAGGTGATCGTCCTTCACCTTTGATGGCCGTACCCCATCATCTGTTTATTTCATTTATTCTTTGACCCGATGGCCGTCCCCGTCGTGGTCCCTTTTCCTTTTAGCCCGATGGCCGTCCCCATCGTTGGTTACTTTACCTTTATGAACTTGATGGCCGTCCCCGTCATGTTTCATTAACTCCCAGAAAATTTTACAGCTTTATCTTGATGGCCGTCCCCATCATAATTTCTCGTTTCTCCAGCTAGTCGGCCGTCCCCGTCTTAGCTTTACCTTCTATCCCCAGCATGTCGGCCGTCCCCGTCATTGCTCTTTACCCAGCAGTCGTCCTCTGCTCGACGGTCGTCCTCCGTCGCTCATATTTTACAATATACTTTATTTTCTTTTACAATCTATATCCCTTTTCTTCTTCATTCTGTGAGTGCAAATTTTGGACTGTCTTTGGTATTCAACCACAAGTTATCTTGTTTTCCTGTTAAGCCGTTGCTTACAACCTGCACAGCTAACTCATGCTCGAATAGGGGCAGCTGTAAACACCCCAAATTTGCCCTCACCCACTCACCATGGCTTGTGATCTTTCTCATATGCATAAACACAATCATATCATCTCACATCTCATTTTTGAGTCACTGCATAAATTCAAAGTCATCTGCACCTAGGGTTTGTGATCTGAGCAATCCAAGAGCTTCTTGAGCCACTCCAAAGGCCACCAATCACTTCAAAGGGATCCATGTGTGTTCATCTATCATATTACATCCTCTCAAAGTCAAGATTTCGAAAGAATCACAAGAACTGGGTTTTGAATGGATGCAGAGCCAAGTTTGACTGCACAGTTGACCTAAAATTAGGGTTTTGGTTTCAGAGGCCACAACCCCAAATTTTTTGGTCATTTTTGTTTCCATTGGTCTCTATATGGTATAGGGAGTATGCATATCAATTTTCATGAAGAAATTCCATGGGGAAGTCATCTGATCAAGAGTTGACTTTTCAGACAAGTCAGTGTAAAATCAGGGCATCTGAGGCCCCCAATGACCCAACCAATGGTTGATCTTCATCATTTTGAGTGTATATGATCTTTATTTGATCATGGAAGAAGGTTGAAGTTCACAAAAATCAAGAATTTGGAGTTTTTGCAAATGTTGACTTTTTGGGCATAGTTGACTTTTCAAGAATGCCTCATTTTAGGTCATTTTTCAAGCCTTGATTCTTGATCCAAAAATGCTTCAAATGGAAAAACTTTGGTCATGAAAGTTGTAGATCTCATCTTTCCCTTTTCAAAAAGTACAAGAACATGATCAAACTCTTCTTGGATCAAAAGTTATGGCATGGCAAAGTTGGCCAAAATCATTGATTTTCAAGGCATGCCTCAAATGGAAATTTTGCAAAATCATGAACCAATGCATTTTTTAACTTCCAATTCATTTCAAACCAGCACACTAACATTCTCTAAGTCATGAAAATCAGAATTGAGCCAAAATCACATGTTCATGGTTCATGTAACAAGGCTTTCTTTCATGAAGTACAAAAAGGCAACAACTTGCAAAACACTCATGACACTTCCCTCAACTTGCTGCCTTGGCCTTTGAACCTTGCTAGCTCTCTCACCACACCATGCTGCGCCAGCCCTAGCCTTTGTACCAAGCTAGTATCAAGCCCATGCCTCTCTTGCAAGAAATTTGACTTTTGGCAAAAGCAAACATCCCAATCACCACAGGCCATGTCACATCCTCTGGCCACTTGCATTTGTTTATTGTATCCTTTGGCAAGCCATAACACAAGGCAGGCAAGGCTGAAACACAGACAACAACACATTCACAAAAAACACACCACATTGCCTAAGCTTTCGAATCTGCCTCCACAGCTTGCAAACACAAAAACCATTTTCACCATTCAACTCACCATGCATCATTGAGTAGAAACCAGCAAGAACACAAGCCTGAATCAACCAGAACACCCCATAGCCATTTCTCACCTCAAGTTGCAGTTCCATTCGAATCTCCTTCCCTAGCTCACAAACATCCAAACAAACCTTGCAGACCTTCTCCATACATCCTCTGGACCACAAACCACCATTCACCAGGGCCTGAAACTACCAGAATCACCATAGCCATTTCTGACTGAGCTTGAAGCAGGAGCTTTCGAAACTCACTATCCAGCCAACATAAACTCTTCTTGAGCATTCAAACATCATCTGGGGATCAAGTGGAGTGGATTGCACAAGGAGAAGTGGCCAGAAAGTCACCAAAGTGAAAGCTTCAAATCTCAGGTAGCTTGAAATTTATTTTTCCAGAAATCACTTTGCATGTTATAAACTTGTTCCTTGTGCTTCACTGATCATCCTGATGTCATTGGTTTCGAAAATGGCTTTGAAATGAGCATTTAATTTCTCTCTGAAACCTGCGTGCCCTAGTTTTCATTTTCTTCGATTCAGCTTATTTAGGAAGAAGAAATTTGTTTTGAGAGAGGGGTTTGATTCGTGAGTGTGTAAGGAACATTTCCCAATTCTTAGTTTTCATTTTTGATACGATTTGAGTGAGTTGGGAAGTTTGCAGGGGAGTTGCTCGCCGGAGAAGACGACCGGAAGTCTTCTCCGGCAGCCTGAATGTGATTAGGGCTAATTGTCATTAATTAGTGAACTTTAAACTTGAACCCTTGGATGCTGTTTCCCGCGCGCTAGTGAATGGTCCAGATCATGTCATTTTGCCCTAATCCACTTAATTAGTTTTAATTAATTCGTAATTAAATTAATTTGGCCAGATTGAATCCAGACCCTCCATTCACGCGCCAGTCAACCAATTTGAATCCAGAGCCCATCCTGGCCCTCCATCCTGATTACTTTTCTTTTTTTCTTATTTTAATTTCATTTTTATTTCATTTAACTTGCATAATTAATTAAAAATAGCAAAAATGTCTTAAAAATTATGAAACTTTTTCTTAAAAGTTTTGATAATTTTTAAGACCCAAAAATATTTTTATTTTATTTTTTATCATTAAAAAAGTATTTTTAAATATTTAAAAGATTATTTTTAATTGATTAATGGAAATTAATTAATTAAAAATACTTTTAGGTATTTAAAAATTACAAAAAAATTCATGAAGTGTTCTAAGGCATTTAGAAACATTGTCCAACCTTCAAACCAAATTTCATTTTTGATCTTGATGCATTTTAAGAATTTTTCATGGAATTAAATCATTTTTTATGCATTAATTTGATCATGAGTTCAAAAATTCATTTCTGCCTATTTGAGAAGAGTTGGATATTGGTTCTTCTTGCATTGTCTTATGTTTTGCATATAGTTTCTAGGATAAAATGGCCATGATTTGATCTTGAATTTTCCAATTGTTTGGCATTTCTTTTGTTAAGAACCCTAAAAAACCCTAATAACTTAGAAAAATCATATCTTGAGTTTGGTTAAGAGTTGAGACCTCCCCTTTGGACATTGGTTTAGTGTAGGGTTAGGGTTTCTTTGAGTGGCATTTTCCATTTTTTATCTTAGGGTTTGCTTCTGTTTTGGGTTTTTGTTTGATGTTTGATTCATGAACCCTAATTTGGGTTTTCATTTGCATCCCCTTTGCATTCTCTTGCATAACATGACTTGTCTTAGCATTTCAAGCATTCTTGTGATTCATTTGACATCATAAGACATGTAGGAAGCATGTTTGATCATTGCATCACATATTTGCCATGTCATTTACCTTGTATGCTTCATAACTTTCCATGCTTGATCATGCTCCTTAACTTGCATCATTTGCATCCATGATCTTGTATGAACATCTCCATGTCTTGCCTTATGTTTGCAGCACCTCATAGCATCATTATCATCATCAACATGCTTCTGGTTTTGTTTCTCATCATGTCATCTCATCCCATTTTGCATTTCATTGCATTCCTTTTCTAACCTTTCAGGTGGTAAGTGATTTTGGGAAGTGAATTTGCCTTCACTTCTCATAACTTTTCTTTTCATCTCTCTTGCATCCATGCTGCATTCTTATTTGTGTTTGAGATTGAGCTTGCTCATTCTTGTTCCTCCCACTTTCTTTCTTCAAGTGACTTGACTTCTTGAATGAAGCAAGTCACTTTGCTTCTCTTGATCCTTTCATCTGCTTCCTGGTGGCTCCTTTGAAGATTGTTCTTGCAAACCTTACAAACCTTAGGAACAACCAAGCATGATAATGAATTAGGGTTTTGATTAGTCTCCCCACTTAGTTTTCACCTTTGTGTCTCATTGAGTCTTCTCTTCTCATCTCATAATCAGGGACTAAACCCTAAAGGCTTTAAGGCTTTGTGATTAAGCTTATGCCTGCATCCTTCTCTTAGGATGGAGTGTATAACTTTAATCCTAAGTGTTAAACCCTTAATGTGTTTAAATCCTCTAATTAATTCACATAATAATCATCAAGACTTCACACTTGTAACTTGGGCCTTGCATTAGGGTTCTAATTCTTCCTTAATTGGTTAAGAAGGACTAACCCTAGTGTTAATGGACAAGTCCCCCTCAAGTTGTCTTACAAACCCTAAAACTCACTTCATCATCATACCATCAAATAAAATCCACTTAATTAAAGGCTTGTTTTGTCATGAGTTTAATCCCTAATCATGGATTAGGTTGAGGAGCTTTCCTCAGCTTAACATTCTCATCTATTATCCTTCTATTAGGATGGTGTAATGAGTCTGTTAAATCCCTGATTATGGCTTAACCTCATTACTTAACACTAAACAAAAACACCAAAAACATCTAAATAATCACAAGTAGGTTAATGATCTTAACCCTACACCAAAGGTGATTAAGTGTGAGAAGCTGACTTCACACTTAAGGTATTCTCATTACCCCTAATCAGAGGGAGGATGTGATGAGTTTACAAACCCATTGGTTTAGGTTTAAGCTCATTAACTTATGACAAACTTTCAAAAACAATAAAAGACTGAAAACTCAAAAACAAACAATAATCGTCTCCTCCGGGATTCTTTTCTCACCTCATTCATTCACAAACGAGAACTTGCTTCTTCCGTCTAATGCAAGACAGTTTGCACCTGAGCCAGACAGGTCATACACTTGAGCATAGACAAGTAAGCGGTTCACAAGTCAATTCATCTTTCAGTCTCTTTGGGTCGAACTACGGTGTTCTGACTTCCTCATTGCACGAGAGGATACGTAGGCATAACTTAACAGTTATCGAACAAAAGTCTCTGTATATTCCCCCTCTTTCTAGCTTCATTCTTTAGCCTCATGATCTTGAGCATTTCACCCTGTTCTTACACTGACACTTTCATACTTCACATCACTTATACACTTTACACTGACACCTGTACATCTTTTCCAGCTATTTTATACACAGATTGCACCGACACTACCCCTTTAAAACACAAATCTTTCAAGCGTGGATCCCGTCGAGTACGACGGACAATCTGGGTGCTAATACCTTCCCAGGTTGTAACCAACCCCCTTTCTCAGTCTCTCTGGTTCGCAACCGTCTTATCCATATCTTTCAAGGTCTATGCAGCATTTCCTTTCCTCCGGGATAAAAATGCCTAGCTGGCGACTCTATTCATCTCCAGTGAGTTCGCGGCTGTGTGTTCTCATTGTCCCTCTCGCCGACCGTTCGCGTCTGTACCTTCATATGACCCCGTTTCATTTGTCGGGAGCGACAACCTCTTCCTTGATTTTCATTGCCATGTCCGGGCGAGTACGGCGTAGTTTCTGTTTAACCGGTGGGCATTCTTCTCTCAAAGGCAGCTTGTGCACAACAATGTCGGTATCCAACCCTGGCATAACTTGATGAGACCAAGCAAACACGTCCACATACTCTTGAAGCAGGTCAATTAGTTGTCTCTTCACTGAGTCTTGTAAGCAGGCCCCGATTTTAACTTCCTTAACGTCTTCATCTGTACCAAGATTGATCGTTTCAACCTCCTCCTGGTGAGGAGTAATAACCTTTTCCTCTTGTCTTAACAACCTGGCTAGCTCTTCAGGAAGCTCATATTCTTCTTCAACCCCTTCATCAGCTTGATTGATTGGATTGTCAAAGTCATACGAAGTCATAGCCGTGCTGTTGTCGGTGCTGTCTGGAAGGCACACTCTACAAGGGTTCAGTTTGTTCATTTTAGTGATTTGATTTTAATCTTGTTTAGAAAAAAGTGAAATAAAGTTGTCATTTTGAAAACATTGCCATTTATTTTTTTGTACAAAAAGAAAAATGGAAAAACAGTGAACGGAAAAGAGAAAAGACTCATTTGCAAAAAGATGTCTGCTATTTCATTGATTAATCTTGTTGCACAAAAAGTACAGATGGCCCGATTACAAAATGAGTCTTGTCATCTTGGGCAAGATGCAAGACTTTGATGCATGCTAAAAATACAGGAAATAATAATTACTCTGCATGAGTAACTCTTATAATTTCCTGGGAAGACCAGTTCGAGATACTGCTCCCCGAGACCTTTGGACGGATCCAACTCTCCAGGTTGCGTTCTTCTTCCAGCTCGTCTTCCAAATTGTTGACAGCATCAGGGGTGAGCATCCCCCCACTAACAAAGTTGGGCTCTTTTGCAGCCTCTGCTTGATCTTGTTGAGTTGGTTTGTAACCCAACCCAAATCTATCCTCTTTCTTTTCCACCGGTAACAGTTTGCCCCAGCCTTGGGCAGTTCCTTCCTCAACAACCTTCCGGGATTGTTGGTATGATGTCATTGAAGTTCCAGGTACAGCAGAAGTCTCATTTATGTTCAAGGCATCGAAACCTTGGCTCATTGTTTCATGGATCTCCCCATCCATCTCAATGTATTTGTAGGTAGCCAGGTGGCTAACAAAAATATCCTCCTCTCCACAGATAGTAACGACTTGACCCTCCCACTCGAATTTTAACTTCTGGTGAAGGGTTGAGGTCACGGCGCCAGCAGCGTGAATCCATGGCCTACCCAATAAACAGCTGTAGGCAGGCTGTATATCCATCACGTAGAAGGTCGTTTTGAAAGTTTGCGGGCCAATCGTTATGGGAAACTCAATCTCTCCCAGAACCGATCTCTTTGAACCATCAAAGGCTCTCACCACCAGGTTGCTGGGTCTTAACGCCAATCCATCATACTCCAGCTTCACCAGGGCCTTTTTAGGTAAGACATTGAGGGATGACCCCGTGTCTACCAGCACATGGGAAAGGACCGCACCTTTACATTCCATGGTTATGTGCAAGGCCTTGTTATGGTTGCGGCCTTCCGTCGTCAAATCAGTGTTGGTGAACCCTAGTCCATGACTAGCATTAACATTTCCAACTACAGCTTCCAGCTGATTGACAGTGATCTCTTCAGGCACGTAAGCTGCGTGCAAGACTTTGAGTAGTGCATTCCGATGAGCTTCGGAGCACATAAGCAATGATAGGATGGAGATCTTGGAAGGCGTCTGGTGAAGCTGATCCACTATTTTGTAATCACTTTTCTTGATGATTCGCATGAACTCATCAACCTCTTGATCAAAGGGCGTTTTCAAAGCTTCTTTAACGGTCTGCTCTTCCTGCACCAGGCTTTTCCCTTTTGCCTTGGCAGCAGCTTCTGCTTCGGCAGTGGTTTTTTGAATTTGTGGACCGAAGAGACGTCCGCTTCGAGTGAAGCCTCCGCCTCCTCCCACATTGTCTATTTGTGGTGCAGGGGTTGATGATTCAAAAGTGATTTTTTGTCCCTCACAGTACAGGTCAGAGCCGTAATGCCAGGGGATGGCATTACTACTTTCATAAGGTACTGGTCCAGGCACCGTGATAGTGACTGGACTGATTGCAGCTGTGGAAGGAATTGTGATAGTCTGTGGATCGTAGAATATCGTGACTGGTGCTCTGGTGGGAGCAGCACTTTGTGAGTTGTAAACAGAGTTATTTTCTGGATCGTAATAGATGGTAACGGTTGAGACGTCTTCATTGTTTATTGCTGATGTTGTAGGAGACATTGTTGGAAGGATGGATGTTGTTGTTGTAGGAGATTCAAAATGAAATGGTGCTGAAGTTGTAGAAGGAACGTTTGTTGATATCTGATCAGTTGGGATGACGGCTGAAACATTTGTTGATGAAGCCGAAGAATTGTTGGGAACAATGGTTGTTGCTGTTGTAGGAGATACTGGAATTGTTGCTGACGAGATTGCTGGGTTTGTCGGAAATGATGTGGTGATTTGAAGTTGGCCACTCTGAATGAGACCATCTATGCCATTCCTCAGGTTATCGCACCCATTTACTGAGATATTGCAGTAAGCACACCCCAACTCACACCCCGGGAACATTTGACATTCGAGGAGCTGAGCCTTAATCTCTACCAACGGTGTCCGGATCTGACCCACACTGGTTATTAAATAAGACGGCTTGTCTTCTTCAATAGCGTTAATTCCGGGACCACCGTGGTTCGGCATGGGGTTCTTATTGACATTGGGTGGTGGTGCGAAGTTCAGAGCTTTTGAGTCTACCAGGTCTTGTACCTTCATGTGCAAGGCTCTGCACTTTTCTGTACTGTGGCCAGGTGCATTTGAATGAAAAGCACATCTGGCGTTGGAGTCATAATTCCAGGGTAAACTGTTGGGATCTGGAGGTGCCAACGTCCTTAGCTCAACTAGGTTGAGTTTCAGGAGTTGTGGCAGCAACGTAGCATATGGCATAGGGATCGGATCGATCACCCTATTGGCTTGAGATGGCCTCTGCTGAAATGGCCTTTGCTGGTTGTTGTTGTTGGTGTGGTTATAATTCCTTGGAAGATACTGAGCTTGTTGATGGTACTGAGGTTGTTGCTGATAGTTTTGCTGCGGAGGTTGATAAGCTGGTTGAGGGTGAGCTGGAGCAGGAATGGTGACTGCTGCTACAGACCTGTGAACATACTGGGGTCTGCCCCTGTCGGCGTGGATGGCATTGGTCTCGCCAGTTCTTCTTGGGCCTGCGAAAGGCTTCCTTGTATTGCTGGACGAGCTGGCACCATTGTCAGAGATCTTGCCCATCTTCAACAGGCTCTCAATTCTCTCCCCAGCTATGACAACATCTGCGAAGCTAGTGGAAGAGAAAGCGGCCAGCCCGTCAATATATGTTGCCTGGAGGGTATTCATAAACATATCTGCCATTTCCCTCTCGGACATAGGTGGCTGAACAGCAGCAGCCAATTGCCTCCATCTCTGGGCATATTCTCGGAAACTTTCCCTTGACGACTGTGACATTCCCATTAGGAGGGTCCTGTTGGGTGCCATATCTAAATTGTACTGATATTGTCTAATGAAAGCTTCTGCCAAATCCTTCCAACACCTGATGGTTGCCTTTGTCAGGTGAGAGTACCATTCTCTTGAGGCTCCCGTCAAGCTATCCTCAAAATAGAACATTCAGAGCTTCTCGTCCATGGTGTAGGCCTTCAGCCTCCCCAGAAATGATTGTAAGTGAGTCCTGGGGCATGAAGTCCCGTTGTATTTTTCGAAACAAGGAGGCTTAAACTTATGGGGAATCCTGACCCCGTCTACCAAGCCCATGTCCATGACATCGAAACCCAAAGAGTTTTGGGACTCTAAGGACCTCAACTTCTCAGCTATCTCATCTAGCCTTCTATCATAAGCTTCCTCCCCAGCACCCATTACTGTGAACTGATCCTCTTGGGGGTCTTCTTGCAGTACCCTGCCTGCAGTGGCAGTCCCTTGAACATTTGCAGGAATATTGACCTCTGGATGAAGATGGGGGCCAAATACAGGGGGGTTAACATGAGGTTGGACCCTTTCATTGTTGCTGGTGCCGGAAGTCCCTATATGTGGATCTTCTTGATTCTGCCTTTCCACCATGGCTCTCAATCTTTCTTGGCTCTGAGCCATGTTGTTCATCACTTCCATAAACTGAGTCATCTGGGTTCTCATTTCCAATCTTTCGTTTTCCATTTGATTTCTGACCTCTGCAAGGTCCTGCTGTACCTGATCCATTTGTATGCCCGGAAGGTTGTTACGGGTTGGATATCGGTGCGGACGGTTGAGGGGAAATACCCGGCGTCGAGCAATAGTTCCTGAATATCACAACAGAGTTAGCAACAATAAAACAAAAGCCTGCAAAACAAAAGGTTAGCATGCAATGCAGTATGCTTATTTGTTTTCAAGGTATCCGGCTTGGCATTCAGTTTTGACCCTTCCAGACCCTTGAAGATGCTGTTGATGTTGCTTTCGAAGTAAACTCGGATGGAACAAACTAATACATATATTACAAAAGGCAAATGTTACATAGTTTGTTTACAAATACAAGCCCTCTGAGGGGTCAAAATATTACAGGAAAACAAAAGTACATGGAATGAAAGCAACAACAAACAAATGGTCAAACACCAAGACCAAACCCATCCTCCCGAACTTCCTTGAGAAGTGCTTCGGTCACAGGATCAGCTGGACGCTCCGTGAGATTCCTGATGAGGAGATTCCGGGTAGTAACAGCTGCAGTTAGCTTCTTGTGCTGACTTTGGTCCTTTGACCTCTTCACTCCAGCTTTGATCTTCAGCTCTGATATCTCCCTCTGGGCTGCTGCCAGGGCTTCCTGCTGCTCTTTTGCACTAGCTTCCAGTTGCTCTATCCTGTCTTGGACTCTCTTGTCCTCCAGAGTACGAGCTTCGGTGATCCTGACCCACCTAGCCTGACTCTCCTTCAGATACAAGTCTGTCCTTGCTCTCTGGAACTGGGCTTCCTTGCAAGCATTCTTCAGAATTTGTTCTCCAGCCTTATACTTTTTGATATAATCCCCAGACTTCTCAATCTTAGCCAGATGCTCCACTCTCAACTTCTCTAACCTCTCAATATCCAACCTGCCATCACTCCTCTCCCGGAGGGTCTTCTGCAAAGCCTGAGTCAACTTCTCATTTCTTTCTTTCAAGCTCTCAAACTCCTCCAAACTGACAGTGGCAGGGGGTGGTGCTGAGGATGGTCCAGGCATATCCTCCATGGTAAAGGGCATTCCAGAGAATTGAGCCCTGGCATGGGACCACTCATAATATTGTGCTGAAGCCACATTGTTACACTTCCCTAGAATGGTTACTCCCTTGGTTTGAACATTATCCCAGGCCCAGGTTGCCTGCCTAACAATAGCCAGATTAGGCTTGTTCTCACAATAAAGAGTCTCAACCAAGTCATGTGCCTTAGGAGTGTGGACCAGTGCATAGCCCAGTTGTCTTTTGAACAGCAGAGGGTTGTAATTAATACTACCCTTAACTCCTATTAGGGGCACATTGGGAAAATGCCCACAGCTGGTGATGATATCCCTGCCTTTTGTGCTTTGAGTGCACCACCTGATATCAGCTGAAGTTAGAGCAGTGAGTCTTCTAGCCCAGTTTCTCTGCTGATGAGGATTCAGAAATGCATCTGTCCTGGGTAGATGCCTGAGAAGCCAAGTATGGAACAATGGAGCACAACACCTCACTAATCTTCCCCTCTGCTTTTCATTCCTCTGATGCACTGAATAGTAGAGATCCCCCAATAAAGTTGGCACTGGGTTCCTTAGAATGAATAAGTGGATTGCATTCTTGCTAATGAATCGAGGCTCATCTGCAAACAATACAATTCCATATATGCTCAGGGCCAATAAAGCACAAACTGCTTTCCACTCTCCTAAAGAAGCTTTCAGGGTAGCTTGAGAGATCAAGAAATCCAGATGCAGGCCAGGGATTCCAGCTTTAGAAGTCATATGCTGCTCAATCAGAACAAGTTCCAGATGCAAGGCCTTTGCTACTTCTTCGTTACCAGGAAAGACCATCTCAGGGTTGAAAGGGATTCCACCCCTGATAGGCATACCAACCAATGATGAGTATTCTTCCAATAAAGGGCCAACTGAAAGTCTTGGAAAGTGAAACACCTTAGTGGGGGATCATAAAACTGAAGGCAAGTGTGGATCAGGCTTCTCTGTGAAGGGTTCAGATCCATAACCACATCAAGTATATCTCCATAGTGTTCCCTGAACAGTGGTATATGGTCTGGAGTGACCAGGGTCTGAATCCTCCTGATGTCAGATAGCTCTGGATGGAAGAAATGGTAGGTGATGTTGCTCTTTTTAGGTGCCATGATGCTGAAGATGAGTAGAGACAAGTGCTGATGATATCACTGAAGAATGGGCCACTGATCGGCTGGTGCAGGTGACTGAAGTAGATAGCTGATAGCAGAAGCAGATGCTGATGCAGATAGGTCAATACTGAAGATAGGGTCAAAACCAAACCAACAATGAAGATGGATACCCTGAAACACAAATAAGAAAATGTCAATATGATGCAATGATTATGTATGCAAATGATATGCAAGGGTTTGTGACTGAGCTGGATCTGATCAAATGTCCTGATATAGGTCCAAGTATGTTCAAGAATTCCAGATGGAGGTCTATAAATCCAGTAACCAAGGTGGGGGGCTCAAATAAAGAGCCACATGTCCAGGGTTTAGAATCACAAGAACTGTTCCAACATGGAGTATTCTTAATCTCATCAAAGTAACAGGGTATGTTGAGGCCAAGGGTACCTGCAAACCTGTAAACAGCCCAACCCCCTCACAGGTGGTGTTCTAGAACAAAGATCCTCAGACTTGGATCAGTTATGAGAAGTGTAAACACTTCTAACCCGGAGGTACAGTGTTTACAATAACCATAAAAGTTCCTCCTCTAATTCACCTCAGTTTCTGAAGGTCAAAACTAAAGGTCATCCAGACTTAGCAGGCTTCCCAGATAGCCCTAGCATTGCAGGAAATCTGCAACACAGAGTTCTCAAGAAGAAACCCATATTTGAACCGTGTTTCATATTCCCGCACCAGACCGAGATGGAATGGGAAAGAATATGAACCACTCTAGCCTAGGTGTCACTCAGGTCCCAGGTATAGGACCTTAACTCTCAATAGAATCCCACCCACCAAAGCAAAACCAGATCCAGCCAGACAGCATGACAGTATGATATATGTAAAGCTATAAATAAAGCAAATAAACAACTGTACATAAAGCAAAAACAAATACAAATATACAAACACAAATAAGCACATAACACCCCAGTAAACACAAATCAATCAAGCGCTAGGAGGAACCCACAAAAAGAACCAGAAGCCCTGGTTGCAGTATAAGGGTCCCCAGCAGAGTCGCCAAGCTGTCGCTCCCACTAAATGAAGTTAAGTCAGATAGGGTACAGACGCAAACGGTCGGCGAGAGGGACAATGAGAACACACAGCCGTGAACTCACTGGAGATGAAAAGAGTCGCCAGCTAGGCATTTTTATCCCGAAGGAAAGGCAATGCTGCATAGACCTAGAAAGAGATGGATAAGACGGTTGCGAACCAGAGAGACTGAGAAAGGGGGTTGGTTACAACCTGGGAAGGTATTAGCACCCAGATTGTCCGCCGTACTCGACGGGATCCACGCTTAAAAGATTTGTGTTTTAAAGGGGTAGTGTCAGTGCAATCTGTGTATAAACGAGCTGGAAAAGGATGTACAGGTGTCAGTGTAAGAGAAGTGAAGTGTATAAATGATGTGTCAGTGTGAGAACAAGAATGAAATGCCCATGATAATGAGGCTTAGAGAATGAAGCTGGAAGGAGGGGGAATATACAGAGACTTTTGTTCGATAACTGTTGAGTTATGCCTACGTATCCTCTCGTGCAATGAGGAAGTCAGAACACCGTAGTTCGACCCAAAGAGACTGAAAGATGAATTGACTTATGAACTGCTTGCTTGTCTATGCTCAAGTGTATGATCTGTCTGGCACAGATGCAAACTGTCTTGCATTAGACGGAAGAAGCGAGTTCTCGTTTATGAGTGAGGATGATGAGAAAAGAATCCCGAAGGAGACGATTATTGTTTGTTTTTGAGTATTTTCAGTCTTTTATTGTTTTTGGATTTTGTCATAAGTTAATGAGCTTAAGCCTAAACCAATGGGTTAGTAAACTCATCACATCTTCCCTCTGTTTAGGGGTAATGAGAGTACCTTAAGTGTGAAGTCAGATTCTCACACTTAATCACCTTTGGTGTAGGATTAAGATCATTAACCTACTTATGATTATTTAGATGTTTTGGTGTTTTTGTTTAGTGTTAAGTAATGAGGTTAAGCCATAATCAGGGATTAAACAGACTCATTACACCATCCTAATAGAAGGATAATAGATGAGAATGTTTAAGCTGAGGAAAGCTCCTCAACTTAATCCATGATTAGGGATTAAACTCATGACAAAACAAACCTTTATTAGATGGATTTTATTTAATGATATGATGATGAAGTGTTTTTTAGGTTTTATAAGACAACTTGAGGGGGACTTGTCCATTAACACTAGGGTTAGTCCTTCTTAACCAATTAAGGAAGAATTAGAACCCTAATGCAAGGCCAAGTTACAAGCTTGCTGTCTTGATGATTATTAAGTGAATTGATTAAGAGATTTAAACACATTAAGGGTTTAACACTTAGGATTAAAGTTATACACTCCATCCTAAGAGAAGGATGCAGGCATAAGCTTAATCACAAAGCCTTAAAGCCTTTAGGGTTTAGTCCCTGATTATGAGGTGAGAAGAGAAGACTCAAAGAGACACAAAGGTAAAACTAAGAGGGGGGACTAATCAAAACCCTAATCATTGTCATGCTTGGTTGTTCCTAAGGTTTGTGAGGTTTTCAAGAGAAGCAAAGTAACTTGCTTCATTCAAGAAGTCAAGTCACTTGAAGAAAGAAAGTGGGAAGAGGAGGAATGAGCAAGCTCAAACTCAAACACATACAAAAATGCAGCATGGATGCAAGAGAGATGAAAAGAAAAGTTATGAGAAGTGAAGGCAAATTCACTTCTCAAAATCACTTACCACCTGAAAAGTTAGAAAAGAAAATGCAATGCAATGCAAAATGAGATGAAATGGTATGAAGTAAATCAAAACCAGAAGAATGTTTATGATGATAATGATGCTATGAGATACTACAAACATGAAACAAGGCATGGGGATGATCATACAAGCTTATGAATGCAAATGGGACAAGTTAAGAACCAAGAATATACATGAAAAGTTATGGATGGCACATGGCATACAACATGACAAATGCAAGATGCAATGATCAAACATGCTTTCAATATGTCTTATGATGTTAAATGAATCAAATGGAAGCATGGAATGTCATGGAAAGTCATGTTATGCAAGAAAATGCAAGATGGATGCATATGGAAGCCCAAAATTAGGGTTTATGGACAAAGCAACAATCACAAACCAAAATCAGAAGCAAACAACATTATAAAAAATTGAAAATGCACTCAAAGGGCCCCTAATCCTATACTAACTCACTGCCCAAAGGAGAGGTCTCAACTCCTAACCAAAGTCAACTGAATGGAGGGCTGGGATGGATCCTGGGTTTGAAATTGTTGACTGCGCGCGCTTTTAAAGGGCCTGGATTGCATCTGATTTTAATTAAGTTTATAAGTTAATTAAATGGATTAATTGGACTTAATGGTGATTAGGGCACAGTGGACCCATCTGAACCACTCACTCACGCGCGAAGTCAACGCAAGTCATCTGATCCAACGCTCAAGATTTAAACCTCATTTAATTACAGGATTAGGGTTAAACAAATTCAGGTGACCGGAGGGGAGCTCCGGTCATCTTCTCCGGTGATAACAAAACCCTAGGTCCTGATTTAGGCTTCTAAACATCAAATTAAACACAGCCAAGTGATCCTCTAACATCCTAGGACACGAATCCACTCTCAAACATCATTTAAACATCAAGAATCAAGCAAATCGAAAGAAACAAATTTCACGGGTGAAATTTCAGAGTGACAATACAAACTCATTTCTTACTCATTTTTGATTCTAAGAACATCCCCATGACCAGCAAGACATGAGCAATCAATTTAAAACTTAAAATGTAAGCTCTGAGGAAAAAGAATCCATGGTCATACCTGAGCTGGAAAGCTTCAATACTGAGCTTCCAGAGCCTCCTTCGTGTGCAAATGAACTTCTTTGACTCCCTTGAACTCAAAGAGAAGCTCCAAAGTTCTTGTGGATGGCTGGTTTGAAGAGAAGAGTTCTGGTGCAGCAGGTTTCACAGTCAGGAATTGTGAGGTTTCAGGCTACTCCAATGGTGGATTCTTGCTCCTTTGGGTGTGTTTGACTTGTTGGTGAAGAGAAATGGGGTGTTTGATGGCTGGAAAGTGAGATTCGAAAGTTCTGGCTTTGAGGATGAAAAATGGTGAAGCTCAGTTCTTGCTTAGTTCAGGCCTGAGTCTTGCTGGTTTTGGCTCAGTGAAGCAAGGTGAATTGATCAATGGACTTGGTTTTTATGTTTGTGAGCTGTGTAGAGAAATTCGAAGAGAAATGCTTGAGGGAGTGAGTTTGTGAATGTGTTGTGTCTATGTGTTTTAGCCTTGCTTGTTATGTCAAATGGCCTGCATTTTGATTGCATAAAATAATCCCATTGGTCAGATGATGTGACCTGGCCTTTATTGATTGGTAAGGTGCCTTTTGCAAAATGTCAACTTTGGTGTAAGGAAAGCATGGGTTGAGCCCTAGGCTAGTACAAGTGTATGGGATGGCGTAGCATGGTGTGTGAGAGATGCTAGAATGGTTCAGCAGCCAAGGCAACAAGTGGGTGAGGTGTGATGATGGTTTTTTGCAAGTTGTTCTCTTTTGGTTCATATGAAACTTTCTTGTCCCACAAGCCATAAAACATGAGGAAATCTTGGTCCAATCTGAACTTTAGGACTTACATGATGCTTGTGTAATGGTTTGACATGAATTAGAAGTTACAAATGCCTTGGTACAAAGTTTTTGCAAGTTTCTCATTTGAGGCATGTCTTGAAAATTAGTGATTTTTGCCAACTTTGACATACCATAACTTTTGATCCAAAATGAATTAGATCATGTTCTTGTACTTTTTGGAAAGGGAAAGATCTAATCTACAACTTTCATGACCAAAGTTCTTTCATTTGAAGCATTTTTGGATCAAAAAGCAAGGGTCGAAAAAGTGGCATAAAATGACATTTCATGAAAAGTCAACCATGCCCTAAAAAGTCAACTTTGCAAAAACTTGTAATTCTTGAATTTTGTGAACTTCAACCTTCTTCCATGATCAAATAAAGATCATATACACTCAAAATGATGAAGATCACCCCTTGGTTGGGTCATTGGGGCCTCAGATGCCCTGATTTTGCACTGACTTGTCTGAAAAGTCAACTCTTGATCAGATGACTTCCCCATGGAATTTCTTCATGAAAATTGATATGCATACTCCCTATACCATATAGAGACCAATAGAAACAAGAATGACCAAAAAAAATGGAGTTATGGCCTCTGAAACCAAAACCCTAATTTTTAGGTCAACTGTGCAGTTAAACCTGGCTCTGCCTTCACACAAATCCCAGTTCTTGTGATTCTTTGGCATTCGTGACTTTGAGAAGATGTAATATGATGCTTGAACACATATAGACCCCTTTGAAGTGATTGATGACCTTTGGGAGTGGCTCAAGAAGCTCTTGGATTGCTCAGATCACAAACCCTAGATGCAGATGACTTAGAACCAATGCAGGGACTCAAAATTGTGGTATGAGATGCTATGATTGAGTTTATGCATATGAGATGATCATAAGCCATGGTGTTAATGGGTGAGGGCAAATTTGGGGTGTTTACAAAACGCACAAGTAATCCCGAGGTATCCTTTACTGGATTTCGTCCTAGGAGTTAGACACTTTTGGGAGTAAGTATATTTCCTGCAAGCACGTGTTTTTATTTTTGAAGATAAACATCTGTATTTTATGCAATCAGTTTTTCTCTTAAGACATCAGACATTTTTGCAAATAAAAATGTACAAGACGAGGCATGACTGAAAACCTGATTTTATTAATTCATATGCCCTGAATTGGCGCGATACAGTCAAAGAAACAAATCCCCTGAAATGAGGAGATTGTTACAAATTGAGAAACAAAATGCTGGCAATGTTGATGACGCTTTAAGGAGCTTCCTCTTTACTATGACTCGTATGACTTTTGACGTTCTTCTCATCTTGCTTTCTGAAGAAGGCTGATTCTGATTGAAGCTTGATCCTTTCGAAGCTCACCAAGTTGTAAATGATACAGACGAATTCAAAATGCAGTTGTTCGCTTATTCCCTTATTTTGCATGGATCGCCCTTTCAGGTTTTCAATCCATCGGGATACCCATTTTTGCCTGAGCTGTCCAATGCGGCTTTTCAACTCAGCGGGTGTACGTTTTTTTTTGTTGCTTATTTTCCCTTATTTTTGCCCGAGTCCTTTATTCTGTTTTTGACTCGCCGGGATGCCCTATTTTGCCTGGACTTACATTCTGTTTTTATGTCCAGCGGGTCATTTTATGCGAAGTATTTTTTAACTGCATCTGAATTCACAGGGGATGGGAAATCTTCACCATCCATGGTACTGAGCATCAGTGCTCCACCAGAAAAAACTTTCTTTACCATAAATGGTCCTTCATAGTTTGGAGTCCACTTGCCCCTGTGGTCTGTATGAGGAGGAAGGATTCTTTTCAGTACAAGATCTCCTACTTGGTACTCTCGATGCCTGACTTTCTGATCGAAGGCTCTCTTCATTCTTTTTTGATACAACTGCCCATGACAGATTGCAGCCAATCTTTTCTCTTCAATCAGACTCAGTTGTTCGTATCGGGACCTGACCCATTCTTCTTCGTTCAGCTTAACATCCATTAGTACCCGTAGGGAGGGTAATTCAACTTCAACTGGTAGGACCGCTTCCATACCATACACAAGCTGATACGGTGTTTCCCCAGTGGATGTTCTGATTGACGTGCGGTACCCATTTAAGGCAAACGGTAGCATTTCATGCCAGTCTTTGTAGGTAACTACCATATTCTGCACAATCTTCTTGATGTTCTTATTAGCTGCCTCAACAGCGCCGTTCATCTTTGGCCTGTAAGGAGAAGAATTGTGATGCTGAATCTTGAAGTCTCGGCACAGCTCTGCCATAATTTTGTTGTTTAAGTTGGAACCATTATCAGTAATGATTCGCTCGGGAATTCCGTATCGACAGATGATGTCTCTCTTCAGAAATCTGGCTACCACTTGCCTTGTAACATTTGCATAGGAAGCTGCTTCAACCCACTTGGTAAAATAGTCAATGGCAACCAGGATGAATCTGTGGCCATTCGAAGCAGTTGGTTCAATCTTGCCAATCATGTCAATGCCCCACATAGCAAAGGGCCAGGGTGAAGACATCACATTCAGGAGATTGGGAGGCACATGCACCTTATCCGCATAAATATGGCATTTATGGCATTTTCTGGCATAGGCACAACAATCAGCATCCATTGTGATCCAGTAATAACCTGATCTTAGCAACTTCTTAGCCATGGCATGCCCTCCCGCATGGGTACCAAAGGATCCTTCATGCACTTCATGCATTAACAAATCTGCATCTGTCCTGTCGACACATCTGAGGAGTACCATATCAAAGTTTCTCTTGTACAAGGAACCATCGGTGTTCAGAAAGAAACTACCAGCAAGCCTTCTTAATGTCTTCTTATCATTAGATGATGCCCCAGGTGGGTACGTTTGATTCTCCAAGAAGCACTTAATGTCATGGAACCAAGGCTTATCATCTTTGCCAATGTCCGCTGCGAACACATATGCTGGTCTGTCAAGTCTGGACACTGAGATCTGAGGTACAAAGTTGGCAGTCTGAACTCTGATCATGGACGAAATGGTGGCAAGGGCATCTGCAAATTGATTCTCGTCTCGGGGGATATACTCAAGCTTGACTGTTGTAAAGAAAATCAATAACCTCCTTGTATAATCCCTGTAAGGTAGCAGATGATCCTGGTGGGTGTACCATTTGCCATTGGTTTGATTGATTACCAGAGCTGAATCTCCGAATACGGTCAATGTCTTGATCCTGAGGTCAATGGCTTCCTCAAGACCCATAATACAAGCTTCGTATTCAGCTTCGTTGTTAGTGCAGTTGAAAGTGAGCTTCGCCGAGAAAGGCATGTGAACTCCTTTAGGTGTAATGAGTACTGCACCAACACCACGACCATTCATATTAACAGCCCCATCAAACATCATAGTTCATTCTTCATCCGGGTCAGGCCCTTCGGTGTGAACAGGCTCTTCATGATCTTTTGCTTTTATGAACATGATGTCTTCATCAGGGAAGTAAAATCTCATAGGCTGGTAATCATCAATAGGTTGCTCAGCAAGATATTCAGACAATACACTGCCCTTGATGGCCTTCTGAGAAGTGTACTGGATGTCATATTCTGTGAGGATCATTTGCCATCTTGCAACCCGTCCGGTAAGTGCTGGCTTCTCAAATATGTACTTAACTGGGTCCATCTTTGAGATCAATAAGGTAGTGTGGGTCAACATATACTGCCTTAGTCGGCGAGCAGCCCACGCTAAAGCACAACAAGTTTTCTCGAGCAATGAATAACGTTGTTCACAGTCGGTAAACTTTTTGCTTAGGTAGTATATTGCATACTCTTTTCGACCAGACTCGTCATGCTGGCCCAGCACGCACCCCATTGACTCTTCTAATACTGTCAGGTACATTATCAGAGGTCTTCCTTCAACTGGAGGCATAAGGATTGGAGGCTCTTTTAAGTATTCTTTGATCTTGTCAAAAGCCCTTTGGCAGTCTTCGTTCCACCTGACCGTCTGTTCTTTTCTCAACAGCTTGAACAAAGGTTCACAGGTTGCTGTGAGGTGAGATATGAACCGTGAAATATAGTTCAATCGACCTAAGAACCCTCTAACTTCCTTTTCTGTCTTCGGTGCAGGCATTTCTTGAATGACTTTGACTTTATCAGGGTCTACTTCAATCCCTTTCTCACTCACAATAAATCCCAGCAGCTTACCAGATCTCACCCCGAATGTGCATTTGTTGGGGTTCAACTTCAGTTGATACTTCTTCAGACGCTTGAACAACTTCAGTCGATACTTCTTCAGACGCTTGAACAACTTCAGCAGATTTACCAGGTGGTCTTCTTCAGTGAGGGACTTGGCAATCATGTCATCCACATAACATTCAATTTCTTTATGGATCATATCGTGGAATAATGTCACCATAGCCCGTTGATATGTTGCACCAGCATTCTTTAATCCGAATGGCATCACCTTGTAACAGAACATGCCCCAGGGTGTGATGAAGGTTGTCTTCTCCATGTCTTCAGGTGACATCTTGATCTGATTGTATCCTGAAAATCCTTCCATGAAGGAGAATACCGAGAACTGAGCCGTATTATCAACCAATACATCAATGTGAGGTAATGGGAAATCATCTTTCGGGCTAGCTCTGTTCAGATCCCGGTAGTCAACACACATTCTTACTTTGCCGTCTTTCTTAGGCACAGGTACTATATTAGCAACCCACGGCGGATAGCTAGTTACGGCAAGGAACCCGGCGTCCCACTGCTTCTGTACCTCTTCTTTGATTTTCATTGCCATATCTGGGCGAGTACGGCGCAGTTTCATGTTTAACCGGCGGGCATTCTTCTCTTAAAGGCAGCTTGTGCACAACAATGTCGGTGTCCAAACCTGGCATATCTTGATAAGACCAAGAAAACACATCCACATACTCTTGAAGCAGGTCAACCAGTTGTCTCTTCACTGAGTCTTGTAAGCAGGCCCCGATTTTAACTTCTTTCACGTCTTCATTTGTACCAAGATTGATCGTTTCAACCTCCTCCTGGTGAGGAGTAATAACCTTTTCCTCTTGTCTTAACAACCTGGCTAGCTCTTCAGGAAGCTCATATTCTTCTTCAACCCCTTCATCAGCTTGATTGATCGGATTGTCAAAGTCATACGAAGTCATAGCCGTGTTGTTGTCGGTGCTGTCGGGAAGGCACACTCTGCAAGGGTTCAGTTTGTTCATTTTAGTGATTTGATTTTAATCTTGTTTAGAAAAGTGAAATAAAGTTGTCATTTTGAAAACACTGCCATTTATTTTTTGTACAAAAAGAAAAATGGAAAAAACAGTGAGCGGAAAAGAAAAAGACTTTGTTTGCAAAAGATGTCTGATATTTCATTGATTAATCTTGTTGCACAAAAACTACAGATGGCCCGATTACAAAATGAGTCTTGTCATCTTGGGCAAGATGCAAGACTTTGATGCATGCTATAAAATACAGGAAATAATAATTACTCTGCATGAGTAACTCTTATAATTCCCTGGGAAGACCAGTTCGAGATACTGCTCCCCGGGATCTTTGGACGGATCCAACTCTCCAGGTTGCGGTCGCTTTCAATCTCGTCTTCCAAGTTGTTGACAGCATCAGGGGTGAGCATTCCCCCACTAACAAAGTTGGGCTCCTTAGCAGCCTCTGCTTGATCTTGTTGAGTTGGTTTGTAACCCAACCCAAATCTATCCTCTTTCTTCTCCACAGGTAACAATTTGCCCCAGCCTTGGGCAGTTCCTTCTTCAACAACCTTCCGGGCTTGTTGGTATGACGTCATTGAGGTTCCAGGTACAGCAGAAGTTTCATTTATGTTCAAGGCCTCGAACCCTTGACTCATTATTTCGTGGATCTCCCCATCCATCTCAATGTATTTATAGGTAGCCAGGTGGCTGACAAAAATATCCTCCTCTCCACAGATAGTAACGACTTGACCCTCCCACTCGAATTTTAACTTCTAGTGAAGGGTTGAGGTCACGGCGCCAGCGGCGTGAATCCATGGCCTACCTAATAGACAGCTGTAGGCAGGCTGTATATCCATCACGTAGAAGGTCGTTTTGAAAGTTTGTGGGCCAATCATTATAGGCAACTCAATCTCGCCCAGAACCGATCTCTTAGAACCATCAAAGGCTCTCACCACCAGGTTGCTGGGACGTAATGCCAATCCGTCATACTCTAGCTTCACAAGGGCTTTTTTAGGTAAGACATTGAGGGATGATCCTGTGTCTACCAGCACATGGGAAAGAACTGCGCCTTTACATTCCATGGTAATGTGCAAAGCCTTGTTATGATCGCGGCCTTTCATAGTCAAATCAGTGTTGGTGAACCCTAGTCCATGACTAGCATTAACATTTCCAACCACAGCTTCCAACTGATTGACGGTGATCTCTTCAGGCACATAAGCTGCGTGCAAGACTTTTAGTAGTGCATTCCGATGAGCTTCGGAGCACATAAGCAATGATAGAATAGAGATCTTGGAAGGCGTCTGGTGAAGCTGATCCACTATTTTGTAATCACTTTTCTTGATGATTCTCATGAACTCATCAACTTCTTGATCAAAGGGTGTTTTCAAAGCTTCTCTAACAACCTGTTCTTCTTGCACCAAGATTTTCCCTTTTGCCTTGGCAGCAGCTTCTGCTTCGGCAGTGGGTCTTTGAGTTTGTGGAGCAAAGAGACGGCCGCTTCGAGTGAAGCCTCCGCCTCCTCCCACATTGTCTATTTGTGGTGCAGGGGTTGATGATTCAAGAGTGATTTTCTGTCCTCCGCAGTATAGATCAGAGCCGTAATGCTAGGGGATGGCATTACTGCTTTCATAAGGTACTGGCCCAGGCACCGTGATGGTGACTGGACTGATGGCAGCTGCAGAAGGGACTGTGATAGTCTGTGGATCATAGTATATTGTGACTGGTGCTCTGATGGGAGTAGCACTTTGTGAGTTGTAAGCAGAATCATTTTCAGGGTCATAATAAATCGTAACCGTTGAGACATTTGCTGCTGAAGTTGTAGGAGACATTGTTGGAAGGATGGGTGTTGTTGTTGTAGGAGATTCAAAATGAAGTGGTGCTGAAGTTGTAGAAGGGATGTTTGCTGATATTTGGTCCGTTGAAGTAACAGATGAAGCATTTGCTGATGAAACCGAAGAGTTGTCTGGAACAATGGTTGTTGCAGTTGTAGAAGACTCTGGAACTGTTGTTAATGAGATTGCTGGATTTGTTGGAATTGATGTTGTGATTTGAAGCAGGCCACTCTGGATGAGACCATCTATGCCATCTCTCAAGTTATCACAGCCATTCACTGAAATGTTGCAATAAGCACACCCTAGCTCACATCCCGGGAATATTTGACATTCAAGGAGTTGGGCTTTAATCTCTACCAACGGTGTCCGGATCTGACCCACACTGGTTATCAAGTAAGACGACTTGTCTTCTTCAATAGCATTGATTCTGGGACCTCCGTGGTTTGGCATAGGGTTCTTATTAACATTTGGTGGTGGTGCAAAATTCAGAGCCTTAGAGTCTACCAAGTCTTGTACCTTCATGTGCAAAGCTCTGCACTTTTCTGTACTGTGGCCAGGTGCATTTGAATGAAAAGCACATCTGGCGTTGGAGTCATAATTTCTGGGTAGACTGGTAGGATCTGGAGGTGCCAACGTCCTTAGCTCAACCAGGTTGAGTTTCAGGAGTTGTGGCAGTAATGTGGCATATGGCATAGGGATCAGATCGATCACCCTATTGGCCTGAGAAGGTCTCTGTTGAAATGGTCTTTGCTGATTGTTATTGTTGGTATTGTTGTAGTTTCTCGGAGGATACTGAGTTTGTTGCTGGTACTGAGGTTGTTGCTGATAATTTTGTTGCGGTGGTTGATAAGCTGGTTGAGGATGAACTGGAGCGGGGATAGTGACTGCTGCCACAGACCTATGAACATATTAGGGGCCTTCCCCTGCTGGTGTGGATGGCATTGGTCTCACCAGTTCTTCTTGGGCCCGCAAAAGGCTTCTTTGTGTTGCTGGATGAGCTGGCACCGTTGTCAGAAATTTTGCCCATCTTCAACAGGCTCTCGATTCTTTCTCCAGCTATAACGACATCTGCAAAGCTGGTAGAAGAGAAAGCAGCCATCCTGTCAATGTATGTTCCTTGGAGGGTGTTCATAAACATATCTGCCATCTCCCTCTCTGACATAGGTGGCTGGACAGCAGCAGCCAGCTGCCTCCACCTTTGGGCGTATTCGCGGAAGCTTTCCCTAGACGACTGTGACATCCCCATTAGGAGGGTCCTGTTGGGTGCCATATCCAAATTATACTGGTATTGTCTGATGAAGGCCTCTGCCAAGTCCTTCCAACACCTGATGGTCGCTCTAGTTAGATGGGAGTACCATTCCCTTGATGCTCCAGTCAAACTATCCTCGAAATAAAACATCCATAGCTTCTCGTCCATGGTATATGCTTTCAACCTTCCCAAAAAGGATTGTAAGTGGGTCCGTGGGCAGGAAGTCCCGTTGTATTTCTCAAAACAAGGAGGCTTGAACTTATGGGGAATCCTGACCCCGTCCACCAAGCCCATGTCCATAACATTGAAACCCAAAGAGTTTTGAGACTCCAAGGATCTTAATTTTTCAGCAATTTCTTCCAGCCTTCTGTCATAGGCTTCTTCCCCAGCACCCATTACTGTGAACTGATCCTTCTGGGGGTCTTCTTGCAGCACTCTGCCTGCAGTGGCAGTCCCTTGTACATTGGCAGGAATGTTGATCTCTGGGTGAAGGTGGGGTCCAAATACAGGGGGGTTGACATGGGGTTGGACCCTCTCATTGTTGCTTGTGCCAGCAGTCCCTATATGGGGATCTTCCTGATTCTGCCTTTCCACCATTGCTCTCAATTTTTCTTGGCTCTGAGCCATGTTGTTCATCACTTCCATAAACTGCGTCATCTGAGTTCTCATTTCCAATCTTTCGTTAGCCATTTGGTTTCTGACCTCTGCAAGGTCCTGTTGTACCTGATCCATTTGTATGCCCGGAAGGTTGTTACGGGTTGGATATCGGTGTGGACGGTTGAGTGGAAATACCCGTCGTCGAGCAATAGTTCCTGAATATCACAATAGAGTTAGTAACAATAAAACAAAAGCCTGCAAAACAAAACAAAAGGTTAGCATGCAATGCAGTATGCTTATTTGTTTTCAAGGTATCCGGCTTGGCATTCAGTTTTGACCCTTCCAGACCCTTGAAGATGCTGTTGATGTTGCTTTTGAAGTAAACTCGGATGGAACAAACTGATACATATATTACAAAAGGCAAATGGTACATAGTTTGTTCTCTTACAAAACGTTCCCTCAGAGGGGTCAAAATACATCATAAGAAAATAAAAATACATAAAATGAAAGCAGCAACAAGCAAAAAGTCAAACACCAAGACCAAACTCATCCTCCTGAACTTCCTTAAGAAGTACTTCAGTCACAGGATCAGCTGGACGCTCCGTGAGATTCCTGATAAGGAGGTTCCGGGTAGTAACAGCTTTAGTTAGCTTCTTGTGTTGACTCTGGTCCTTTGACCTCTTCACTCCAGCTCTGATCTTCAGCTCTGAGATCTCCCTCTAGGCTGCTGCCAGGGCTTCCTGCTGCTCTTTTGCACTAGCTTCCAGCTGCTCTATCTTGTCTTGGACCCTCTTATCCTCCAGGGTACGAGCTTCGGTGATCCTGACCCACCTAGCTTGACTCTCCTTCAGATACAAGTCTGTCCTGGCTTTCTGGAATTGGGCTTCCTTGCAGGCATTCTTCAAGATCTGTTCTCCAGCCCTAGACTTCTTGATATAATCCTCAGACTTCTCAATTTTAGCCAGATGCTCCACCCTCAACTTTTCCAACCTTTCAATATCCAACCTACCATCACTCCTCTCCTAGAGGGTCTTCTGCAAAGCCTGAGTCAACTTCTCATTTCTCTCTTTCAAGCTCCCAAACTCCTCTAAGCTGACAGTGGCAGGAGGTGGTGCTGAGGATGATCCAGGCATATCCTCCATGGTAAAGGGCATCCCAGAAAATTGAGCCCTGGCATGGGACCACTCATAGTATTGTGTTGATGCCACATTGTTGCACTTCCCCATAATGGTCACTCCTTTAGTTTGAACATAATCCCAGGCCCAGGCTGTCTGCCTAACAATAGCCAGATTAGGCTTGTTCTCACCGTAAAGAGTCTCAGCCAAGTCTTGTGCCTTAGGAGTGTGGACCAATGCATAGCCCAGTTGTCTTTTGAACAGCAGAGGGTTGTAATTAATGCAACCCTTAACTCCTATCAGGGGCACATTGGGAAACTGCCCACAACTGGTAATGATATGCCTGCCCTTTGTGCTTTGAGTGCACCACCTGATATCAGCTGAAGTCAAAGCAGTGAGTCTTCTAGCCCAGTTTCTCTGTTGATGAGGATTCAAAAATGCATCTGTCTTGGGCAAATGCTTGAGAAGCCAAGTATGGAACAAAGGAGCACAACACCTCACTAATCTTCCCCTCTGCTTCTCATTCCTCTGGTGCACTGAATATTAGAAATCCCCCAATAGAGTGGGCACTGGGTTCCTCAGGATGAAAAGATGGATTGCATTCTTGCTAATGAATCTAGGCTCATCTGCAAATAATATGATCCCATATATGCTCAGGGCCAATAAAGCACAAACTGCTTTCCACTCTCCCAAAGAAGCTTTCAGGGTAGCTTGAGAGATCAAGAAATCCAGATGCAATCCAGAGATTCTAGCCTTAGTAGTCATATGCTGCCCAATCAGAACTGGTTCCAGATGCAATGCCTTTGCTACTTATTCATTACCAGGAAAGACCATCTCATGGTTGAAAGGGACTCCACCCCTAATAGGTATACCAACCAATGATGAGTACTCTTCCAATAAAGGGCCCAACTGAAAATCCTGAAAAGTGAAACACCTTAGTGGGGGATCATAAAACTGAAGGAAAGTATGAATCAGGCTCCTCTGTGAAGGGTCCAAATCCATAACCATATCAAGTATGTCTCCATAGTGTTCCCTGAACAGTGGTATATAGTCTGGAGTAATCAGGGTCTGAATCCTCCTGATGTCAGCTAGCTCAGGCTGGAAGAAGTGGTAGGAGATGTTACTCATTTTAGGTGCCATGTTGTTGAAGAAGAGTTGAGATAGGTGCTGATGATAATACTGAAAATGGGCCACTGACTGGCTGGTGCAGGTGACTAAAGTAGATAGCTGATAGCTGAAGCAGATGCTGATGAAGATAGGTCTATACTGATGATGGGGTCAAAACCAAGCCAAAAAATGAAGATGGGTACCCTGAAAAACAAATAAACAAATGTCAAAATGATGCAATGATGATGTATGCAAATGATATGCAAGGGTTTGTGACTGAGCTGGATCTGATCAAGTGCTCTGATATAAGTCCAGGTATGTTCAAGAAATCCAGATGGAGGTTCATAAGTCCAGTAACCAAGGTGGGGGACTCAAATAAAGAGTCACATGTCCAGGTTTTAGAATCACAAGAACTGTTCCAACATGGAGTATTCTTAATCAAATCAAAGCAACAAGGTATGCTGTGGTCAAAGGTACCTGCAAACCTGTAAACAGCCCAACCCCCTCACATGTGGTGTTCTAAAACAAGGATCCTCAGACTTGGATCAGTTATGAGAAGTGTAAACACTTCTAACCCGGAGGTACAGTGTTTACAATAACCATAAAAAGTCCTCCTCTAATTCACCTCAGTTTCTGAAGGTCAATACTAAAGGTCATCCAGACTTAGCAGGCTTCCCAAATAGCCCTAGCACTACAGGAAATCTGTAGCACAGAGTTCTCAAGAAGAAACCCATATCTGAACCGTGTTTCATATTCCCGCACCAGACCGAAATGGAATGGGAAAGAACATGAACCACTCTAGCCTAGGTGTCACTCAGGTCCCAGGTATAGGACCTCAACTCTCAATAGAACACCCACCCACCAAAGCACAAAACCAGATCCAGCCAGCACAGTATGACAGTATGATATATGTAAAGCTGTAAAGAAGCAGATAAACAACTGTACATAAACAAAATAAATATACAACACAAATAACACATAACACCCCAGTAAACACAAATCAAACAAGCGCTAGGAGGAACCCACAAAAAGAACTAGAAGCCCTGGTTACAGTATAAGGGTCCCCAGCAGAGTCGCCATGCTGTCGCTCCCACCAAATGAAGCCGGGTCAAATGGGGTACAGACGCGAACGGTCGGCGAAAGGGGGATGCGAGGACACACAGGAGTGAACTCACAGGGAATGAATAGAGTCGCCAGCTAGGCATTTTTATCCCGGAGGAAAGGCAATGCTGCATAGACCTAGAAAGACATGGATAAGACGGTTGCGAACCAGAGAGACTGAGAAAGGGGGTTGATTACAACCTGGGAAGGTATTAGCACCCAGATTGTCCGCCGTACTCGACGGGATCCACGCTTGAAAGATTTGTGTTTTAAAGGGGTAGTGTCAGTGCAATTTGTGTGTAAAAGAGCTGGAAAACAAAATGTACAGGTGTCAGTGTAAGAGAAAAGTGAAGTATATAAGTGAAGTGTCAGTGTAAGAACAGGAGTGAAATGCTCAAGATCATGAGGCTAAAAGAATGAGGCTAGAAAGAGGGGGAATATACAGAGACTTTTGTTCGATAACTGTTAAGTTATGCCTACGTATCCTCTCGTGCAATGAGGAAGTCAGAACACCGTAGTTCGACCCAAAGAGACTGAAAGATGACTTGACTTGTGAACTGCTTACTTGTCTATGCTCAAGTGTATGACCTGTCTGGCTCAGGCGCAAACTGTCTTGCATTAGACGGAAGAAGCGAGCTCTCGTTTGTGAGTGAATGAGATGAGAAAAGAATCCCGGAGGAGACGATTATTGTTTGTTTTTGTGTTTTCAGTCTTTTATTGTTTTTGGATGTTTGTCATAAGTTGATGAGCTTAAGCATAAGCCAATGGATTTAGTAAACTCATCACATCTTCCCTCTGATTAGGGGTGATGAGAGTACCTTAAGTGTGAAGTCAGATTCTCACACTTAATCACCTTGGTGTAGGATTAAGATCATTAACCTACTTGTGATTATTTAGATGTTTTTGGTGTTTTTGTTTAGTGTTGAGTAATGAGGTTAAGCCATAATCAGGGATTAAACAGACTCATTACACCATCATAATAGAAGGATAATAGATGAGAATGTTTAAGCTGAGGAAAACTCCTCAACTTAATCCATTATTAGGGATTAAACTTATGACAAAACAAAACCTTTATTAAGTGGATTTTAGTTAATGGTGAGGTGATGAAGTGAATTTTATGGTTTGTAAGACAACTTGAGGGGGACTTGTCCATTAACACTAGGGTTAGTCCTTCTTAACTAGTTAAGGAAGAATTAGAACCCTAATGCAAGGCCCAAGTTACAAGTGTGAAGTCTTGATGATTATTATGTGAATTAATTAGAGGATTTAAACACATTAAGGGTTCAACACTTAGGATTAAAGTTATACACTCCATACTAATAGAAGGATGCAGGCATAAGCTTAATCACAAAGCCTTAAAGCCTTTAGGGTTTAGTCCCTGATTATGAGGTGAGAAGAGAAGACTCAATGAGACACAAAGGTAAAAATAAGTGGGGGACTAATCAAAATCCTAACCATTGTCATGTTTGGTTGTTCCTAAGGTTTGTGAGGTTAACAAGAAAGATCTTCAAAGGAACCACCAGGAAGCAGATGAAAGGATCAAGAGAAGCAAAGTAACTTGCTTCATTTAAGAAGTCAAGTCACTTGAAGGAAGAAAGTGAGAAGAAGAAGAATGAGCAAGCTCAATCTCAAACACAAAGTAAAATGCAGCAAGGATGCATGAAAGAGATGAAAATAAGTTGTGAGAAGTGAAGGCAAATTCACTTCTCAAAGTTGCTTACCACCTGAAAAGTTAGTGAAAGGAATGCAATGCAATGCAAAATGGAATGAAATGGCATGATGCAAACCAAAACCAGCAGCATATATGAGATGATAATGATGCTATGAAATGATGCAAACATGAATCAAGACATGGGGATGATCACATGAACCAATGGATGCAAATGGAGCAAGTTGAGGAGCATGAACATACATGAAAAGTTATGAAATGCAAATGGCATACAACATGGGAAATGCAAGATGCAATGATCAAACATGCTTTCAATATGTCTTATGATGTCAAATGGATCACAAGAATGCATAAAATGTCATGGCAAGTCAAGATATGAATGCAAATACAAGATGGATGCATATGGAAGCCCAAATTAGGGTTTATGAACAATACATCAAACAAAAAAACAAAATCAGAAGCAAACAACATTATAAAAAATTGAAAATGCCCTCAAAGGATCCCTAAACCTATACTAACCCAAAGCCCAAAGGAGAAGTTCCAACTCTTAACCCAATTCAAGTTATGATTTTCCTAAGTTTTCTAGGGTTTTAGGGTTCCTTAACAAGAAAAATGCCAAAAAAATGGAAAATGAAAGGTCAAATCATGCCAATTTAATCTCACAAACTACATGTTATGCTAAACACAATGCAAAGAGAATCAAAGTCCAACTCTCAATGGTTAGGCAGAAATGATTTTTGGAAGTTTGGATCAAAATAATGCATCAAAATGATTTTAATTCCATGGAAAATTCTCAAAATGCATCAAGATCAAAAAATAAATTTGGTTTGAGGGTTGGATAATGTTTCTAAATTTTTTTAAAGGTTTCATGAATTTTTTGGTGATTTTTAAATACCTAAAAGTATTTTTAATTAATTAATTCTCATTAATTAATTAAAAAGAAACTTTTAAATATTTAAAAATACTTTTTTAATGCTAAAAATAAAAGTAAAAATATTTTTGGTTTCTGAAATTAAATAATAACTTGTGCAAAAAATTTCAGAATTTTTAAAGCATTTTTGCTATTTTTAATAAATTGGAGAAATTAAGTATGAAACAAATAAAATAAAAAAGAAATTAAATGGGAAAAAGAGAGAGTCAGCCAATCTAATGGCTGAGATTCAAACCCAGGGACGCGGGAGCTGACTGTGCGCGCGAACGGACGGACCAAATTCAAACTGACTTAATTACACTTAACCCTAATTAAACAAACCCTAATGACTTTCAGACGACCGGAACACTGTTCCGGTCGTCTTCTCCGGCTAGGTCATCTCCCAATCTCTCTCAATACTCCATGAAAACATGCCAAACTCTCCAGAATCAAAGCTTAACTCATTCTAAACAAGATTCAAGCAACAAAAATCATTTATTTCAACATACAAACAAGATTCGAACCAAACATCAAAAACTGTCAAAATTTCAGAAACATCATACAACCTCATTTCTCCATCTTTTTCAAAAGTAACAAGTTCAGAGAACTCAGGGAAGCATGCTTTATCATTTAGAAACTTAAAAATCGAGTTCTGGAAAAAAAGTTCATGAAGCTACCTGAGATTGAGCTTTCGATTCAGGAGCTTTCTGGCTTGTTCTTTGGCTCAAACAAGTCCCAATGATCTTCCTTTGAAGCTTTTGACACTTAGTTGGAGTTTGTGTGGCCTCTAGAGCAAGTTGGCAGGAGCTCAGGCCAAGGGAATGAGAAAATCGTATTTGTGATGTGGGAGGTTTCAGGCCAAAACAATGGTTGGTTTGTGATCAGTGAAGTGAGTTGAGATTGTTTGTGAAGTTTGTTTTTGTGTTTGAGGTTTGTGGGGAGAGTTTCGAAGAAAAATGCAAGTTGGAGTGAGTTTGTGAATGTTGAGTTCTAGTGTGTTTCAGGCTTGCCACTTGTGATGTTTAGCTTGCATTTGATTTGTATAAACTAATCCTATTGGTCAGATGACATGACATGTGCTTTATTGATTGGTATGGTGGCTTTTGCAAAATGTCAACTTTGTGTAAGAGAAGGCATGGGTCTTGTTCTAGCCAAGTACAAGGGCTGTGGGCTGCGCAACATGGTGAGGGGAAAGGCTAGGGTGGTTCAGCATCCAAGGCAGCAAGTGGATGGGAAGTGATCATGAGCTTTTGCAACTTGACTTTGCTTTTGCTTTTCATGAAAATATCTTGCTCCAAAGGCCAAACAAATGAGAAAATCTTGGTCCATTCTGATTTTTAGGTCACATGTGATGTTTGTGTAATGGTTTGACATCAATTAGAAGTCACAAATTGCCTTGGTACAAAATTTTGCAAGTTTCTCATTTGGTGCATAATTTGAATTTTAGTGATTTTAGCCAACTTTGATGAACCATAACTTTTGATCCAAAATGAATTAGGTCATGTTCTTGTACTTTTTGAAAAGGGAAAGATCTAATCTACAACTTTCATGACCAAAGTTTTTCCATTTGAAGCATTTTTGGACCAAAAAGTAAGGATTGAAAAGTTGCCTAAAATGACAAATTCCTTGAAAGTCAAACTTGCCCCAAAAAGTCAACTTTGCAAGAACTTGAAATTCTTGAGTTTTGTAAACTTCCAACTTCTTCTATGGTCAAATAAAGATCATATGCACTCAAAATGATGGAGATCACCCCTTGGTTGGGTCATTTGGGGTCTCAGATGTCCTGATTTTGCACTGACTTGTCTGAAAAGTCAACTCTTGATCAGATGACTTCCCCATGGAATTTCTTCATGAAAATTTATATGCATACTCCCTAAACCATATAGAGACTAATAGAAACAAGAATGACCAAAAAAATTTGAAGTTATGGCCTTTGAAACCAAAACCCTAATTTTAGGTCAACTGTGCAGTCAAGCCTGGCTCTGCTTCCATACCAATCCCAGTTCTTGTGATTCTTTGGCATTCTTGACTTTGAGAGGATATAATATGATACTTGAACACACATAGACCCCTTTGAAGTGATTGTTGACCTTTGGGGTGGCTCAAGAGGCTCTTGGACTGCTCAGATCACAAACCCTAGATGCAGATGACTTAGGAACAATGCAATGACTCAAAACTGTGATATGAGATGCCATGATTGAGTTTATGCATATGAAATGATCACAAGCCATGGTGTGAATGGGTGAGGGCAAATTTGGGGTGCTGACACTCGGACGCTTGAATAGCTTCAACAGATTCACCAGGTGATCTTCTTCTGTGAGGGACTTGGCAATCATGTCATCCACATAACATTCAATTTCCTTGTGGATCATGTCATGGAATAATGTTACCATAGCCCGTTGATAAGTGGCGCCAGCATTCTTCAGTCCGAATGGCATCACCTTATAACAGAATGTGCCCCAGGGTGTGATGAAAGTTGTCTTCTTCATGTCTTCAGGTGACATATTGATCTGATTATATCCTGAAAATCCATCCATGAAGGAGAACACCGAGAACTGAGCCGTATTATCAACCAATACATCAATGTGAGGTAATGGGAAGTCATCTTTCGGGATGGCTTTGTTCAGATCCCGGTAATCCACACACATCCTCACCTTGCCATCCTTCTTAGGCACAGGTACAATGTTAGCGACCTACGGTGGGTAACTAGTCACAGCAAGGAAACCGGCGTCCCACGGTTTTTGTACCTCTTCTTTTATCTTCATGGCCATATCTGGACGAGTATGGCACAACTTTTGTTTTACCGGCGGACAGTCTTCTTTCAGAGGCAGCTTGTGCATAACAATGTTGGTAAGACCAAGCAAAAACATCCACATATTCCCGAAGCATGTCAATCAGTTGCTCTTTTACTGAAACTTGCAGGCAGGCCCCGATCTTAACTTCTTTCACGTCTTCTTCCGTACCAAGATTAACCGTTTCAACCTCCTCCTGATGAGGAGTGATAAACTTCTCCTCTTGTCTCAACAACCTGGCTAGCTCTTCAGGTAGCTCATAATCTTCTTCAACCCTTTCATCAGCTTGATTAATCGGATTGTTAAAGTCATACGAAGTCATAGCAGTGTTGTTATCGGTGCAGTCTGGAGGGCACTCTCTGCAAAGGTTTAGATTCGTTCATTTTAGTGATCAGTTTTATCTTGTTTAGAAAAAGTGAAAATGAAGTTATTTATTTTGAAAAACATTGCCATTTTATTTTTGTACAAAAAATAAAGAATGAAAAATAGTGAGCGGAAAAGAAGAGACTCATTTGCAAAAGATGTCCTGATATTCATTAATTGATCTTTGCACAAAATACAAGATGACCCGATTACAAAATGAGTCCTGACATCTTGGGCAAGATACAGGACTTGATGCATGCTCTAAAAACACAGGAAATAATAATTACTCTACGGGAGTAACTCTTATAATTTCCTGGGAAGACAAGTTTGAGACATGGCTCCCCGGGATCCTTGGACGTATCCAGCTTTCCAGGTTGCGCTCGTCTTCTGACTCATCTTCCAAATTATTCACAGCATCCGGGGTGAGCATCCCCCCACTGAAAAACTTGTGCTCCTTCGCAGCCTCTGGTTGATCTTGTCGAGTTGGTCTGTAACCCAACTCGAATCGGTCCTCCTTCTTCTCCACGGGCAGCAACTTGCCCCAGCCTTGGGCGGTACTTTCCTCAACAACCTTCCGGGCTTGTTGATATGGTGTGATGGAGGTCCCAGACACAGTAGATGTTTCATTAATATTAAGGGCCTCAAACCCTTGGCTCATGGTTTCATGGATCTCCCCATCCATTTCAATGTATTTGAAAGTAGCCAGCTGGCTAACAAAGATATCCTCCTACCCAATAGACAGTTGTAGGCCGACTGTATATCCATCACAAAGAAGGTCGTTTTGAAAACTTGTGGGCCAATCATTATTGGTAACTCTATCTCTCCCAGAACTGATCTTTTATAACCGTCAAAGGCTCTCACTACCAAGTTGCTTGGGCGTAGTGCCAATCCATCATGCTCCAGTTTCACAAGGGCTTTCTTGGGTAGGACATTGAGGGATGACCCTGTGTCCAACAACACGTGAGAAAGAATTGCACCCTTACACTCCAAGGTAATATGCAAAGCCTTGTTGTGATTGTGACCTTCCGTTGTCAGATCAGCGTTGGTAAATCCTAGCCCATGACTAGCGTTGACATTTCCAACCATAGCCTCTAACTGATTGACAGTAATCTCCTCCGGCACATAATCTGCGTGCAGGACTTTTAATAGTGCATTCCGATGAGCCTTGGAGCACATTAGCAAAGATAGTATGGAGATTTTGGAAGGTGTCTGGTGAAGCTGGTCTACCACCTTATAATCGCTCTTTTTGATGATCCGCATGAATTCATCAACCTCTTGATCAAAAGGAGTCTCCAAAGCTTCTTTGGCAACTTGTTCTTCTTGCACCACGCTCTTCCCTTTTGCCTTAGCAGCAGCTTCTGCTTCAGCAATGGGCCTTGGTATTTGCGAGGCAAAGAGACGTCCGCTTCTAGTGAAGCCTCCGCCTCCCCCCACATTGTCTATCTGAGGTGAAGAAGTTGATGATTCCAAAGTGATTTTCTGCCCCTCGCGGTATAGATCTGAGCCATAATGCCAAGGGATGGCATTATTGCTTTTGTAAGGAACTGGCCCAGGTACTGTGATAGTGACTGGACTGATAGCAGCTGCAGAAGGGACCACAATGGTGTGTGGATCATAGTATATGGTAACTGGAGCCCTGACAGGAGTGGCATTTTGTTGTGAATTGTTGGAAGGAACATTTGCAGGATCGTAGTATATCGTAACTGTTGAGACACTTTCATTAATTGTTGCTGATGTTGTAGAAGATATTGTTGACTGGACAAGTGCTGAAGTTGTAGTAGGAAATGATGGAATAATGGGTGTTGTTGTTGTAGAAGGAATTGTGACCGAACTTGTATCCGTTGAAACGATTGATTGAGTAATTGTTGGAGTTGTAGTAGAATCTGTTGGAACAATGGTTGCTGACGTTGTAGGAGTATCTGTGATTGTTGATGAAGGAATTTTTGGAGTTGTAGTCGCTATTGTCGTAATCTGAAGAATACCATCTTTAATGAGACCATCCATGTCGTTTCTCAGTCTCTCACATCCATTAACGGAAATGTTGCAATATCCACAGCCGACCTCGCATCCGGGGAACACTTGGCACTCTAACAGCTAAGCTTTGATTTCAACCAAGGGTGTTCGGATTTGTGCAACACTGGTGATTAATATGGACGATTTTCCTTCCTCAATAGCATTAATCCTAGGACCTTTGTGACTAGGCATTGAATTTCTTGTAACGTTCGGAGGAGGCGCAAAGTTGAGAGCTTTTGAGTCCACTAGATCCTGGACTTTCATTTGTAGGGCCCTGCATTTTTAAGTGTTATGCCCCGGTGCATTTGAGTGGAATGCACTCCTGGCATTTGTATCATAGTTCTTTGGTATATTAAGAGGATCTGGAGGTGCTAATCTCCTTAACTCAACTAGGTCGAGCTTCAGGAGTTGTGGCAAGAGTGCAGCATACGGCATTGGAATCGGGTCAATTACCATGTTTGCTTGTGATGGCCTTTGTTGGAAAGGACGCTGTTGTTGGTTGTTATTGTTGTTGTACGACCTTTGTTGCGGATAATGAACTTGTTGTTGATACTGTGGTTGTTGTTGTTGAGGATATGATTATTGTTGTGGAATCGGAGCTGGAATGGTAACAGCTGCTACTGACCGGTGAGCATATTGAGGCATGCCCCTGCTTGCATGAATGGAGTTTGTTTCACCTGCCCTTCGGGGTCCCGCAAAGGGCTTTCTGGGATTGCTGGATGAACTTGCACCACTGTCGGAAATTTTACCCATTTTTAAGAGACTTTCAATCCTCTCACCAGCTATGACCACATCAGCAAAACTGGTAGAGGAAAAAGCAGCCAGTCTATCAATATAGGTCCCTTGCAATGTATTCATGAAGATGTCATCCATTTCCCTTTCTGACATGGGTGGTTGGACAGCAGCAGCAAGCTGTCTCCACCTTTGGGCATATTCCCTGAAGCTCTATCTAGAAGATTGAGACATTCCCATCAGAAGGGTCCTGTTGGGAGCCATGTCCAGGTTGTATTGATATTGACGGATGAAAGCCTCAGCCAAATCCTTCCAGCATCTTATGGTGGCCCTAAACAAGTGTGAATACCACTCTCTTGAAGCCTCAGTCAGACTGTCTTCAAAGTAGAACATCCACAACTTTTCATCCATAGTATAAGCTTTGAGCCTTCCCAAGAAAGACTGCAGATGAGTGCGAGGACAGGAGGTGCCATTGTACTTTTCAAAACATGGAGGTTTGAATTTTTGGGGAATTCTCACCCTATCTACTAATCCCATGTCCATCACATCGAAGCCCAAAGAATTCTGAGATTCCAAGGATCTTAACTTTTCAGCAGTCTCATCTAACCTTCTGTCGTATATCTCATCTCCATCTCCAATAACAGTGAACTGTTCTCCTTGGGGTTCCTCCTACAGGATTGGGCCCCCAGTAGCATTTCCTTGAACATTTCTTTGGATGTTAACTTCTGGATTCAGATGAGGTCCATACTCCCGTGGGTCAATACGAGGCTGACCCCGTCCATTGTTGCTAGTTCCTCCTGTTCCCATGGGAGGTTCCTCAGGAGTTTGTCTTTCAACCAGCTCTCTTAATCTTTCTTGACTCTGGGCTAAGCCAGTCATTACTGCCATGAATTGAGACATCTGGTTTCTCATCTCTAATCTCTCATTGACCATCTGATTCCTGACCTTAGTTAGATCCTGCTGTACTTGTTCCATTTGAATGCCAGGAAGATTGTTACGAGTCGGGTATCGGTGCGCGCGGTTGACAGGGAACACTCGCGACGAGCAATGTTTCTTGAAGTCACAACAAAGTTAGAAACAATAAATAACAACAAAACCTACAAAACAAAAACAAAGTTAGTATGCAATGCAGTATGCTTATTTGTTTTCCAAGGTATCCGGTTTGGTTCTTGGTTTTGACCTTTCCAGACCTCGAGGAAGATGCTTGATATTGTTGAGAGAAAAGCCCAAATGGAAACAAACTAAAATATATTACAAATGGGGAATATTACATAGTTTGTTTTACAACACATGCCCATGGAGGGTCAAAATATAACAAAAGGAAAAGTACATCAAATGGAAACAACAACAAACAAAGAATCAGACATCCAGCCCAAATTCATCTTCTTTGACCTCCTTCAGGAGTGCCTCAGTCACTGGACCAGCTGGGTGTTCTGTAATGGTCCTAATGAGGAGGTTCCTGGTAGCAATGGCAGTGGTCAGCTTCTTATGCCTGTCCTGATCTTTAGACCTCTTCAATCCTGCCCTAAGCTTTAATTCTGAAATCTCTTTCTGAGCTGCCAACAAAGCTTCCTGCTGCTTCCTTTCACTGGCCTCTAGCTGTTCAATCTTGGCTTGAGTCTTCTGGTCTTCTTGTGTACGGGCTTCAGTGATCCTGACCCACCTAGCCTGACTCTCTTGCAGATAGAGCTCAGCCATAGCCTTCTGAATTTTGGCCTCTTTACAGGCATTCTTCAATATTTGTTCCCCAGCTCTTGTTTTCCTGATGTAGTCCTCTGTCTTCTCAATTTTGGCAAGATGCTCCACCCTGAGCTTTTCCAATCTCTCAATGTCCAGACGACCATCACTCCTTTCCCAAAGGGTCTTCTTCAAGGCTTGAGAGAGCTGCTCATTCCTTTCCTTCAACTTTTCAAACTCCTCCAGGCTCACTGTTGCTGCAGGCTGTACTGTGGATGGCCCATGTATGTCTTCCAAGATGAAAGGCATTCTGGTAATTTGAGCTCTAGTACGGGAACAATCATAGTACTGAGCTGAAGCAACATTATTACATCTTCCAAGAATAGCTACCCCTTTTGTCTGGATGTTGTCCCAAGCCCAGGATGCTTGTCTGACAGCAGCTGAATTAGGTTTCACTTCACAATACAGGGTCTCATCTAAATCCTGTCCTCTGGAAGGGTGAACCAAAGCATAGCCCAATTGTCTCTTAAACAGTAAAGGATTGTAGTTGATGCAACCCTTCACTCCTATCAGAGGCACATTTGGGTATTGTCCACAACTGGTGATAATGTCCATGCCTTTGGTGCTCTGGGTGCACCATCTAATATCATCTGAAGTAAAGGTAATGAGCCTCTTGGCCCAATTCTTTTGTTGGTGAGGGTTCAAGAAAGAAACTGACTTAGGCAAGTGTCTGAGCATCCAGGTGTAGAAGAAAGGAGCACAACATCTTACCAACTTCCCCCTTTGTTTCTCATTCCTCTGATGGATGGAATAATAAATATCTCCCAGCAATGTAGGTACTGGGTTCTTCAGAAGAAACAGATGGATGGCATTCTTGCTGACAAATTTAGGCTCATCTGCAAACAATATAGCCCCATATATGTTGAGGGCTAACAGTGCACAGACTGCCCTCCACTCTCCCAATGAAGCTTGCAGGATGGCCTGAGAAATCAAGAAGTCCAAGTGCAAACCAGGGATCCCAGCCTTTGTTGTCATATTTTGCTCAATCAGGGCAGGCTCCAAGTACAGTGCCCTTGCTATCTCTTCATTCCTGGGAGCAGTCATCTCTGGGTTGAAAGGGATTCCTCCTCTGATAGGTACTCCAATCAATAAGGAAAACTCCTCCAGTAGAGGCCCCAACTGGAAGTCTGGAAAGGTGAAGCATCTCAAAGGAGGGTCATAAAACTGTTAGCAGGTGTGGATCATGCTCCTCTGAGAAGGGTCAAGGTCCATATCCATATCCAGGATTCCTCCATAATTCTCTCTAAACAAAGGTATGTGATCGGGTGTGATGAGTGACTGGACCTGCCTGATACTAGTCAACACAGGCTCAAAGAAGTGGTAGGATATGTTGCTCTTCCTGGGAGTAGTCATGAGTGTTGCTGAAGAAACTGAAGACAGGTGTTGATGAAGATCACAGACTGATGCTGGGAATGAGCCACTGACAGGCTGATGCTGGTGAGGGTGGAGATAACTGAAGCAAATAACTGATGAAGATAGCTGAAGCAGAGGTCTATGCAAAAGAAGGGGTCAAAACCAAAACCAAGATACAATGAGATGGATACCCTGAAAAGCAAATAAACAAATGTTAAATGATACAATGATGATATATGTAAATGATATGCAAGGGTTTGTGATCAAGCTGGATCTGATTATCTGTCTTGATATAAGGCCCATGTATGTTCAAAAGTCCAGATGGAGGTTCAGAAATCCAGTAACCAAGGTGGGGGACTCAAATAAAGAGTCATAGGTCCAGGGTTAATCACAAGAACTATCCAAAGTGAAGTATTCTTAAACAATACAGTAACAGGGTATGATGTGGCCAAGGGTTCTTGCAAACCTGTAAACAGCCCAACCCTCTCACAGGTGGTGTTCTAGAACAAGGATCCTCAGACTTGGATCAGTTATGAGAAGTGTAAACACTTCTAACCCGGAGGTACAGTGTTTACAATAACCATAAAGGATCCTCCTCTAATTCACCTCAGCTTCTGAAGGTCATAATAAAGGTCATCCAGACTTAGCAGGCTTCCCAGATAGCCCTAGCACTACAGGAAATCCGTAGCACAGAGTTCTCAAGAAGAAACCCACATCTGAACCGTGTTTCATATTCCCGCACTAGACCGAAATAGAATGGGAAAGAACATGAACCACTCTAGCCTAGGTGTCACTCAGGTCCCAGGTATAGGACCTTAAACTCTCAATGGAAACCCACCCATCAAAATAGCAAACCCGATCCAGCCAATGACAGTATGAAATATGCAAAACTGTAAAGAAAGCAGTAAATAAAGTTGTACATAAAGCAGTAAATAAACACACATAGCACATAATACCCCAGTATACATAAATCAAACAAGCACTAGGAGGAACCCACAAAAAGAACCAGAAGCCCTGGTTGCAATATAAGGGTCCCCAGCAGAGTCGCCAAGCTGTCGCTCCCACCAAATGAGATCAACTCAAATAGGGTACAAACGCGAACGGTCAAAGAGAAGAGAGAACACACAAGGGTGAACTGAAAAGAAAAGAGTCGCCAGCTAGGCATTTTTATCCCGAAGGAAAGGTAATGCTGCATAAGCCTAGAAAGATATGGATAAGACGGTTGCGAACCAGAGAAACTGAGAAAGGGGTTTGGTTACAACCTGGGAAGGTATTAGCACCCAGATTGTCCGCCGTACTCGGCGGGATCCACGCTTGAAAGATTTGTGTTTTAAAGGGGTAATGTCAGTGCTATTTTGTGTGCAAAAGCTGGAAAAAGAGTACAAGTGTCAGTGCAAAAAGAATGTGAAGTGAAATAAAGGAGTGTCAGTGTAAAGAAAGAGTGTGAAGCTCAAGACTATGAGACTTAAAGAATAATGCTGGAAGAAGGGGGAATATACATAGACTTTTGTTCGATAACTGTTAAGTTATGCCTATGTATCCTCTCGTTCAATGAGGAAGTCAGAACACCGTAGTTCGACTCAAAGAGACTGAAAGATAAATTGACTCTCAAAGAAGTATATTTGAATAATTTTTCTTCGAATGGCATCTTCAAGCAATACAACCAACCAACAGTGTTATTCTATGCACCGGTGAGTGCAAATTTTTGGGCTTTTGTGTTCAATTCCCTTCAACCTTCAAGTCTCGAATGGCGTGCATGTCAATCTAATTCCCCAGGTTTCAGAAAATTGAACAGGGGCAACTGTTGTACCCCAAAATTTGCCCTTTATTTTCAACTCTAACCGACTTTTTATTTCATTTGCATCATATTCAAAGCATAACTTTTTTTTCCGTCTTAATATTAGCCGGAATAATTTCTCGGAATTTACAGACAGACTGGTCAAATTAATTTTTTTTAATTGTGCCTAAAATCAGTAAATGAAAAATGTCAAGTTTAAGTTTACAAATGTCGGTAACATTAATCCGCGATTAACGTGGTTTAATTTGACATGCTAAAAGTATTTTTACGGCTATTTTTGGTTATGTATTGATCAGTCTGAGCAGTTTAAACGGTCATAGAATAAATAAATGAATTTAATTTTTCTAGCATTTTGCCGCCCGACTTTTATTTTGATATATTCATTTTATTTTTTCTAGCATTTTGCCGCCCGACTTTTATTATTTTGGGTCCTTTATTTTTATATTGGGTCTAGAATAAATAAATGAATTTATTAGTTTTAATTTAATTTTAAGTAATTTAATTATTAAAACTTTATTTGTTTTTTAAATTAATATTTTATTGGGTCTAAAAATAAACACTTAGACCCATTATACTAACCTTAATTGATCCTATATATACTAACTAATGGAGACCAAAAAAGAACCGACCGGAAAAAACAAAAACAAAAAAAAAAAATAAAAAAAAAGAGCGACGATCACGTTATCGGTAGTGGATACATTACGTTCTTATTATGTTGATTTGTAACTTTGTATAACATTTGTTTTCAATATCACGCATGCATGCAGGTGGTGACTTATACATATATATAATAAGGTTGTTTTGTTTTACAAAATTATATACTTCTTTCTTTTTCATTTGAGCTGCGGTTATATATATATTTATATATATATATATATATATATATATATATATATATATATATATATATATATATATTTGTGTTGGTTCGTTTTGTAGACTATTCGGATTGGATATTGTCGATACGCTGTTTGCACATTTGTGTGTATGAGGCGTGACACTTGTGTTGATCTGATCCAATTGCGATGATCGCATTTTTGCGTTAGCACTGTCGTTCTTTTTTTTCATATTTTTTTTTATGTTATATATTTAGATCTGCACAGATAACTAATTACCCTGAACTTTTCATAAACCTTAATTTTTCATGTAAACCTTAAAAATTTCTTATAAACTTTAACCCTGTTTTTTTTCCTAAACCTTAAATTTTTTATATAAACCTTAATTGTTTCTCTAAAACTAATTATATATTGTCTTTATGAATTTTAACGTGTTCAACTTTAACTTTTTCACAAACCCAAAAATATATTTTTTTTTACCCTAATAAGTTTCTCTATAAACCTTGAACTCGAATTTTCACTCTAACTCTAACTCATCTTTATGTTATTCATTTGCCATTCATTTTGTTGTGTAAATTTGTAATATTCTATATATATTTTTTTCGCCTTATTATGTAACTGTCTCCTTGATGTAATAATTTAGTGTTATTTTCCGCCTAATTATTATGTAGCTGCCCCGAAGCCATGTAATAGTGTAGAAATTTTTATTTTCTGCCTTTATTTTTTATTATTCCATGCGTGGTTAGTAATTTAGGGCGTGGCAAGAACTGAATGGAAATCAATATGGACTTAGATCATTAATTAAAAAAAAGGCTAATTAATCAATAAACTTTTTCTTATAATAATAATAGTATTTTGTATATAGTTTCTTTTATTAAGTTAAAATTAGGGTAAATTAATTAATTTTTAATTAGATTAGGATTTTCTTAATAAACCTTAAATTTTCCTAATAAAACTTTTTTTTTAAAATTAACCATTTTTTTTTTTATTTTAACCCTTAAATTTTTTCTCAAACCTTTAAAGATTTTCTCAAACACTAAAACTTTTTGTCCTCCTTTTTATGTTATTCATATAACTTGTCTTGTTATTGTACCGAAGTTTTTACCATCATTTATTTTCTGCCATGATTTTCATGCATCTACCTCGATGCGTTGTAATAGTTTAGGAATTTCTTATTTCTGCCTTTAATTTTCTGCCATTTATTTTTTGTTTAATAATTGCGTGGTTAGTAATTTAGGGCGTGCCAAAACATAACTGTAAATAATTGAACTTAGAAATTAAATTCAAGATAAATATTTAAAAATGTACACTCACACACGTAAGTTGATCTAAGATCGCCGTCTACACTTCATAGGGTATCCCACTTGGTTGCCTTATTTAAATGGCCAAGTCCCTCGAATATAGAATATAAGGGTGTCTTAAGCAAAGTCCCTTCATGTATAAATCATCAAGTCCCTACAGATTTAAAAGATCAAGTCCCATCAAGGTTGCCTACGGAATAATGATCTTGTCCCTTCGGATAAATGATGATAGTCCCTAAAAGTTGCTAAAGACACCCCTTAAGTTCCCTTTATTGACCATACGATGACCCTACACCCGTCCCTTAACAAATCCAAGGTAATGACTACCTATTCCTTAATAATAGGGATAGTGTGAGCAATTCTCTCTTTTGGATTAGTTTTGCATGATAGGAAATTTCTATGCCTTTTGCTTCTTGTGCATTAATATAACTTTGATTTTTGACTTATGAATTGGCACATATCATAAAAAATAGCTTAAAAACAATTTTAATCATGTATGTATCGATACATGTTGGCTTGCATCGATACATGTCTTTTAAAAGCACTAAAATTGGTTTTTGTACTGTATGTATCGATTCATACGATTGTTGTATTGATTCATGTTTCCTTTGTATTTTTGGAAACAAACTATGTATCGATTCATTCGCATAATGCATCGATACATGCTATATTTCAGTTTCTGGAAATTAGCCTTGTATCGATACATTCGTATCATGCATCGATTCATGCTGATATTATGGTTCTGAATTTTTACATTGGTTCAGTATGTATCGATACATACCTCCATGTATTGATACATAGCAGTTGGAAAATTCACATGTATCGATACATGCGTGTCTTGTATCGATTCATAAGTTTGTTTCTTTTCTAATAACTTCTGTTATGTGTATATAAGCTCATGTCAAGTCAGTTTTTAAGGTGTAACACAGGTCAACAAATTGAAAGGGCAGAATTGAAGAACACACAGTCAAAGAGAGGTTTGAAGATTGGAATGGGATTTTGAGGAAAAACCATATGGTTTGTCCTTCAAGAATGGACGTGTTCTTGAGGGTTTGTGAGTCACGTTTACAGAATAGATTCAGCCGCAGCGTAAGGTTTGGAAATTGGGTTATTTCGCAAACAGATCGTGGAACCGGTGAATTGTTTGTAATACTTGCAGGAAAGTCTTGATCCTGCTTGATCAAGTGAAGGTTCATACAATAGGAAGATCTTTGTGTTTAAATTTCTGGTTTTTGTATTGCAACCTTGTAAAAGACAGAATCAACATTATTGATATAAAATTTCTCAATTTCGGTTTGAAATAGAGAGGGAGACGTACCCACACGTGAGGACGGACGTGGGGAACTTCCTTACTAAATCTCTGAGTATTGTATTCTCGCTCTAACTCTATTTTCGTTTTCATTTGTTTTGATTCATTGGAAATAGCCTTTAGTGATAAGTGCATTCAATTGTTTATCATTCGTGTGTTCTAGTCTTTGTCATCTCAATATCAAATCCAGCACTGTATCGTATGTCCGGTTTTCTAGTGGCCAGTTCAGAATAGACGGAAGTCGATTCGGGACCATAGTTTTTCCGCTAATTTTCAAAAATTATGAAAAGTTTTATTAAAACCTTGTGAACAAGGAGGTGATCTATTCACCCCCTCTCGATCACTAGCCACACCGTCTAACAAGTGGTATCAGAGCACCGGTTCGCTGGTACTTTGTGGCTTCCTGTAACGATATGGATTCTGACCCCAAAGGGGGCGTACAATAGAGCGCTTGTTTTCAACGGTGAAAACTATGGTTACTGGAAAGAATGCATGCGAATTCACATAAATTCTGTGGATAAGCGAGTATGGACTGCCATTTGTCGCTCCCACCAAATGAGATAAACTCAAATAGGGTATAGACGCAAACGGTCGGCGAGAAGAGAGAACACACAAGGGTGAACTGAAACGAAAAGAGTCTCCAGCTAGGCATTTTTATCCAGAAGGAAAGGTAATGCTGCATAAACCTAGAAATATATGGATAAGACGGTTGCGAACCAGAGAAACTGAGAAAGGGGGTTGGTTACAACTTGGGAAGGTATCAGCACCCAGATTGTCCGTCGTACTCGGCGGGATCCATGCTTGAAAGATTTGTGTTTTAAAGGGGTAGTGTCAGTGCTATTTTGTGTGCAAATGCTGGAAAAAGAGTACAAGTGTCAGTGCAAAAAGAATGTGAAGTGAAATAAAGGAGTGTCAGTGTAAAGAAAGAGTGTGAAGCTCAAGACTATGAGGCTTAAAGAATAATGCTGGAAGAAGGGGGAATATACAGAGACTTTTGTTCGATAACTGTTAAGTTATGCCTACGTATCCTCTCGTGCAATGAGGAAGTCAGAACACCGTAGTTCGACTTAAAGAGACTGAAAGATAAATTGACTTGTGAATTGCTTACTTGTCTATGCTCAAGTGTAAGACCTGTCTAGCTCAGGTGCAAATTGTCTTGCATTAGACGGAAGAAGCAAGTTCTCGTTTGTGAGTGGATGAGGTGAGAGAAGAATCCCGGAGGAGACGATTATTGTTTGTTTTTATGTTTTCAATCTTTTATTGCTTTTTATGGTTTGTCATAAGAAAATGAGCTTAAGCCTAAACCTAAGGTTAGTAAACCCATCACATCCTCCCTCTGATTAGGGGTAATGAGAATACCTTAAGTATGATGTAAACACCTCACACTTAATCACCATGATGTAGGATTAAGATCATTAACCTACTTGCCCTTATTTAGATGTTTTTGGTATTTTTCTCTAATGTTAAGTAATGAGTTTAAGCCATAATCAAGGATTTAATGGACCCATTACACCATCCTAATAGAAGGATAATAGATGAGAACATTTAAGCTGAGGAAGGCTCCTCAACTTAATCCATGACTAGGGATTAACCTCATAACATAACAAGGCCTTTATTTAAGTGGATTTTAGTTAATGGTAAGATTAAGAAGTGATTTTTATGGTTTGTAAGACAACTTGAGGGGGACTTGTCCATTAACACTAGGGTTAGTCCTTCTTAACCAATTAAGGAAGAATTAGAACCCTAATGCAAGGCCCAAGTTACAAGCTTGATGTTTTGATGATTATTAGATAAATTGATTAAAGGATTTAAACATATTAAGGGTTTAAAACTTAGGATTAAAGTTATACACTCCATCCTAATAGAAGGATACAGGCATAACTCTAATCACAAAGCCTTAAAACCTTTAGGGTTTAGTCCTTGATTATGAGATGAGAAGAGAAGACACAAGGAAGACACAAAAGTAAAACTAATGGGGGACTAATCAAACCCTAATTATGATCATGCTTGGGTATTCCTAGGGTTTATGAGGCTTGCAAGAGATCTTCAAGAGAATAGCCACCAAGGAAGAAGCAGGATGAAGGAAGGAGAAGCAGAAAGAAGCAAGTCAACTTACTTCACTTAAGAAGATAAGTTGATTAGAGAAAGAAAGTGAGGAGGGAACATGAATGAGAAAGCTCACTCCAATACAAAGATAAAATGCAACAATGATGCATAATAGAGATGATAAGAGATTGTGAGAAGTGAAGGCAAATTCACTTCTCAAACACTTACCACCTGAAAAGTTAGCAAAGAGAAATGAAAGGAAATGCAAATGAGATGAAATACAAAGATGAAAACCAAAGTCAGAAGCATATTAAAGATGTAAATGATGCTAAGGGATGATGCAAATGTATGTTATGAGATGGAGATGATCATACAAAGGATGAGGATGCAAATGAGACATGTAAGAAGCATGAAAGTTCATGAAAACTTATGAAGTGTAATGGATGCATAACATGGAAAATGAAGGATGTAATGATCAAACATGATTGCAATATGTCTTAAGATGTCTTAGAAGTCATGTGGATGCAAGAAATGCCATGGCAAGCTCATGTATGAGAGCATATGAGGGATGGGTGCAAATGAAGATACAAATTAGGGTTTATGAACAAAATGCAATGCAAAATTCAAAATCAGAAGCAAAACATGAGATAAAAAATTGAAAATAGGATCAAAGGAACCCTAAACCTATACAAGTTCACTGCCCAAAGGAGTAGACCTAGATCTTAACCTAATGGAAGTTATGATTTTCTTAAGTTTGCTAGGGTTTTAGGATACTTCAAAAGGATAAATGCAAAACAAATTAAAAATGAAAGATAAATTCATGCCAATTTTACCCCAGAAACTATATGATATGTGGAATACAATGCAAAAATAACCATTATCAAACTCTTCATGGTTAGGCAGAAAAGATTTTTCCAAGTTAGGGTCAAAATATTGCTTTTAAAGAACCCTAAATCAAAAGAAAAATGTCAAAATGGATCAAAAACCAAAAAGAAATTTGTATAAATGGTTTGATAATGTCTCTAAATATGTCAAGATGCAATGTGATTTTTTTGGTGATTTTTAGAAACTTAAATGGTATTTTAATTAATTAATTTCCATTAATTAATTAAAATAAACATTTAAATATTTTAAAAATACAAATTTTATGCAAAAATAAAAATGAAAATTATTTTCAGAATGGGAAAAATATTTAGAACCATGATGCAAAAAATAAAATTTTTTAGATAAGTTTTTCTATTTTTAATAAAATGGTAAAGAAAATGCAAATAAAATGAAAATAAAATGAATAAAAATGAAAGTCAGCTAATCCAAGGGCCAGGGTTCAAAGTCAGGACGCGGGAATTGACCAGCGCGCGCATCTTAATGACCAGAATTCAAACTTCACTAATTAAGATTAAAACCCTAATCTGAGCCCTAATTACTTTCAGGTGACCGGAACACTGTTCCGGTCATCTTCTCTGGCTAGCCAAACATGCAATCTCTCTTAATACGTGACCCCAAGCCCTCAAACTTTCCAAAAATGATCCTCACATCAACCCCAACAAGAATCACACAACAAAAATCATTTATTTATCATCAAGAACATGAATCGAAGCAAAACGGAAAACATATCAAAATTTTCAGAAGCTTGTGAAATGCTTAAAACTCAACCATTTTCGAAACAAAACATATCATGGTAATCAGGGGAACACATAGAATCATTCTATAACATAAAATGAAGGTTCTGGAAAAATAAATGCCATGGCTACCTGAAGTGAAGCTTTCAACCCAAGAGCTCTCTGACCAGTTCTTTGCCTCAAATCAACTCCAATGACTCCCCTCAAGAGTTTGCAATGTTTGTTTGGAGTTTAAAGACCTCTAGATGAAGTTGGCAGAAGTTCAATTCAAGGGATGTGAAAATCGTGTTTTGGATATAGTGTGTTTCAAAGCAAAATGAAGGGTGGGAAATGATCAGTGATGAGTGTGTAGTTGAATGGTGGAAAAAGTTTTGATATTTGTTGGCTGAGTTATGAGATTCGATAGATTTTGCAAGTTGGAGGGATTTTGGCTATACTCAGTTCTTGGAGGTTTTAGCTTGTGTTGTGTTATGTGTTTGGTTGCTTGAGGTCCACATATCAATCTTTGATAGGTCAGAGAGTTGTTGTGGAGCAGTGTGATTGGTATGGAGCAAAATGCATAAAGTCCACAAAGTTGTCTTTGGAGGTATGGGCTCATGGAAAGCACAGGACAATGGGGTATCCTGCGCAGCTGACTTTAGGGAGGTCCATGGGATTGGCTTTGAGGCAATTCAGCAAGAGGGAAGGAAGTTATGGGGTGTTTTGCAATTATGTGAAGTTTTACCCCCTTTTGAAATTTGTGAAGTTCAAGGCATGAAACTTGTAAATTCTTTGGGAAATTCTGAATTATAGGGCATGCATTGTGTTGGTGTAATGGTTAGAATTGTGTTTGAAGTCACAAAATGCTTTGGCAAGTGGTTTTGCAAGTTTCCCTCTTTGGCACATAAGTGAAATTTTGTGATTTTTCCCAACTTTGACAAGCCATAACTTGAGTTCTATGATGAATTAGATCAAGTTCTTGTACTTTTTGAAAAGGTAATGATCCAATCTACAAATTTCATGACCAAGAATTTTTCATTTGAAGCATTTTTGAATCAAAAAGAGGAAGTTGAAAAACTTTCCTAAAATGGCAAGTTTGCATTACAAGTCACTTTCCCAAAATGGCAACTTTGCAAATGGCTTGAAATTCTTCAATTTTGTGAACTTATAACTTCTTCTAAGATCAAATAAAGATCATACACATCCAAAATGATGGAGAATACCCTTTTGGTTGTGTCATTGGGGGCCTTAGATGCCCTAATTTTGCACTGACTTGCTCAAGAAGTCATCTATTGATCAGATGCCTTCCCCATTGAATTTCTTCATGAAAATTGGTGTGTAGGATCCTCATATCATATTGAGACCAATAGAAACAAGAATGACCAAAAAATTTGGAGTTATGGCCTTTGAAACCAAAACCCTAATTTAGGTCACTTGTGTAGTTAAGCCTGGCTCTGCTTCCATGCCTTCCTCAGTTCTTGTGATTTCTTGAATTTCTTGACCTTGGGAGGATATAATATGATGCTTGAACATACATGGACCTTCTTGAGATGATTGGAGACTCTTGGAGTGTCTCATATGGCTCCTGGATTGCTCAGATCACAAACCCTAGATGCAGATGACTTAGAATAAATGCAGTGAAGCAAAAATGTAATATGAGATGATATGATTGAACTTATGCACATGAAAAGAATCACAAGCCATGGTGAAATGAGTGAGGGCAAATTTGGGGTGTTTACAGCTGCCCCTATTCAATCATGAGTTAGCTGTGTAGGATGTAAGCGACGGCTTAACATACAAACAAGATAACTTGTGGTTGAATACCAAAGACAGTCCAGAATTTGCACTCACTGGGGAGAAGAAGAAAAGGGATATAAGTTGTAAGAGAAAGCAAAGTATGATTATAAAGTGCGGGCGACGGAGGACGACCGCTGAGCAGAGGTCGGCTGCTGGGGCTGAAGCAAATGACGGGGACGGCCGACATGCTGGGGAAATAGAAGGATCATGATGGGGACGGCCATCAAGCAAAGTGATAAGACTCTCTGGGGATTAAAATAAGGCGATGATGGGGACGGCCACCATGTTTGCAAAGTAAAAATGATGAGGTACGGTCATCAACAGTGAAGGACGATCACCTAACAGGGGACGGCTGCTCTGTTGGGGATAAGGATGAGGGACGGTCATCCAAGGTGAAGGACGATCACCTGGCAAGGTACGGTTGCCGAAAGCATCACGACATAGGACGAATGCCGGATAGAAAGAGTCGACGATGGGGACGGCCATCGGATAAAATGATGAAGGACGATCATCAAGAGGTGAAGGACGATCACCTAGCAGGGTACGGCTGCTCTCGGGGTTTACCATTACATAGGACGAATGTCACATGGCAAGATCAACGATGGGGACGGCCATCGGATAAAATGATGAAGGACGATCATCAAAAGGTGAAGGACGATCACCTAGCAGGGTACGGATGCCGAAAGTGTCATGACATAGGACGAATGTCAGATAGAAAGGAAACAATTTTGCTGGAAAATCTCCTGGGGGGAAATGACAAACACGGACGAGTATCTAAAGAGTGTTTGTGTATTTATTTGTAGAGAACGTTCGGGCGACTTTACTGGGGAATGATGACACGGACGAGTGCCAAAGGAGCATATATCTGTATTTGAGAGTGCAAAGGGGACGCTTTGGCTTTCTGCTGGGGGGTTTGAGAGGTATTTGTGTATTACTGATGTGGTATTGTCGGTATTTACAGGTGACTGGTTCGAACCTGACTTGTGATTATGCAATATGTTTGATTTTTGCCGTAATGCTCCGTATTAGACGGAATGCTACGCTCTAGGGGGGAAATGATGCGACTGCTATGATTATGCAAAGATATCGATCCGGGATTCGGATCCCGCTGCTTGTGGAGATCTCTGGCTGATCTACTTGAAGGGAATGTCCCAACTGGGCATGAGATCAATGGTAGGTCTGATATATATGACTCTGTTTGGGGGAATAAGTCACTGATAGACCTATTCTTGGTAATGGGGATCCCAGCTAGGGTCCGCGGAAGCTTTCTTCACTTTGTTGTGAGTTCTTCAGATATTGCTCTTCTGGATAGAGATTGAGACTCTGCGGGGAGATGATTCCCTGTCTAACACTTGGCTGGGGAGGAATGATCACTGAACGATCTTCCTGGTGATTTCTATAAAGGATCCTGCTGAGGATGATTGAAGCCTGGCAACTCAGTTGGGGAGAAGGCATCCCTGGTGCTATTTGGGAGATGTGCTGAGCAAATAGTGATTTGGCAGCTTGCTGGGGAGAAGCTTTCATGCCCCCTGTTGTGCCTTGACTGCCTGCAATCCTGTATGATAAAGAAACGTACAAGTACCCCGAGGAATCCCTTACTGGATTCCATCATAGGAGTTCAAACACTCCCGGGAGCAAATATATTTCCTGTAAGCATGTAATTTAGAAAAGACGCATCTGTATTTATGCAATCAAAGGACATCGGACATTTTTTCAAATGAAAATGAAATGTACGAGACGAAATATGACTGAAAATCTGATTTTATTAATTTGTGTGCCCTGAATTGGCAAGATACAGTCAAAGAGACAGATCCCCTAAAATGAGGAGATTGTTACAAATTGAGAAGAATAAAGGTGTCGGCAATGTTGATGACGCTTCAGTGTGCTTCCTTTTGCTATGACTCGTATGACATTGACGTTCTTCTCATCCTGCTTTTGAAGAAGGTTGGTTCTGACCGATGCTTGAATCTTCCATGGCTTGCCATGTTGTGAATAATACAAACGAATTCAGAATGCAGTTGTTCGCTTATTCCCTTATTTTGCGTGGATCGCCCTTTCGGGTTTTCGATCCACCGGGATACCCATTTTTGCCTGAGCTGTCCAATGTGGCTTTTCAACTCAGCGGGTGTACATTTTTTATTTATTTTCCCTTATTTTTTCCCAAGCCTTTTATTATGTTTTTGACGCGCCGGGATGCCTTATTTTTGCCTGGACTTACATTCTGTTTTTATGTCCAACGGGTCATTTTATTCGAAGTATTTTTTAACTGCATCTGAATTCACAGGGGACAGGAAGTCTTCACCATCCATAGTAGTGAGCATTAGTGCTCCACCGGAGAAAACGTTCTTTACTATGAACGGACCATCGTAATTCGGAGTCCACTTGCCCCTGTGATCTGTATGAGGAGGGAGGAGTCTTTTCAGCACAAGATCCCCTACTTGGTATTCCTGAAGCCTGACTTTCTGATCGAAGGCTTTCTTCATTCTTTTCTGATATAACTGCCCATGACAGATTGCATTCAATCTCTTTTCTTCGATCAGATTCAGTTGATCGTATCGGGATCGGACCCATTCTGCTTCATTCAGCTTAACATCCATTAGTACCCACAAGGAGGGTAATTCAACTTCGACAGGTAGGACTGCCTCCATACCATAAACAAGATGATACGGTGTTGCCCCAGTGGATGTTATGATTGAGGTACGGTACCCATGCAAGGCAAATGGTAGCATCTCATGCCAGTCTTTGTAAGTGACCACCATCTTTTGCACAATCTTCTTGATGTTCTTGTTAGCTGCCTCAACAACGCCATTCATCTTCGACCTATAAGGAGAAGAGTTGTGATGTTGGATCTTGAAGTCCCGACATAGTTCTGCCATCATTTTATTGTTTAAGTTGGAACCATTATCAATAATTATTCGCTCGGGCAATCCATACCAACAGATGATGTCTTTCTTCAGGAATCGGGCTACCACTTGCCTGGTGACATTTGCATAAGAAGCTTCCTCGACCCACTTGGTAAAATAATCAATGGCTACTAGGATGAATCTGTGGCCATTTGAAGCAGTCGATTCAATCTTGCCAATCATATCAATGCCCCACATGGCAAAGGGCCAGGGTGAAGACATCACATTCAAAGGATTGGGAGGCACATGCACTTTATTCGCATAAATCTGGCATTTATGGCATTTCCTGGCATAAGCACAACAGTCTGCATCCATTGTGATCCAGTAATAGCCTGATCTTAGCAACTTTTTAGCCATAGCATGCCCTCCAGCATGGGTACCAAAGGATCCTTCGTGCACCTCGTGCATCAACAAGTCTGCTTCTGCCCTATCAACACATCAGAGGAGTACCATATCAAAGTTTCTCTTGTACAAGGAACCATCAGTATTCAGGAAGAAACTACCAGCTAGCCTTCTTAATGCCTTCTTGTCATTGGAAGATGTCCCAGGTGGGTATGTTTGATCCTCCAAGAAGCATTTGATGTCATGAAACCAAGGCTTATCATCTTTAGCAAGGTCTACTGAGAATACGTATGCTGGTCTGTCAAGTCTGGATACCGAAATCCGAGGCACAAAGTTGGCAGCTTGAACTTTGATCATGGATGAAACGGTAGCCAGAGCATCTGCAAACTGATTTTCATCTCGAGGGATATACTCAAGCTTGACTGTAGTGAAGAAAGTCAGTAATCTCCTTGTATAATCCCAGTATGGAATCAGATGATCCTGGTGAGTGTACCATTTGCCGTTGGTTTGATTGATTACCAGAGCTGAATCTCCGAATATTGTCAAAGTCTTGATCCTGAGGTCAATGGCTTCCTCAAGACCCATAATACAAGCTTCGTATTCAGCTTCATTGTTAGTGCAGTTAAAGGTGAGCTTTGCCGAGAAAGGCATGTGAACTCCCTTAGGTGTAATGAGTACTGCACCAACACCACGACCATTCATATTAACAGCCCCATCAAACATCATAGTCCATTCTTCTTCTGGGTCAGGCCCTTCAGTGTGAATAGGCTCTTCATGATCTTTTGCTTTTATGAACATGATGTCTTCATCAGGGATGTCAAATCTCATAGGCTGGTAATCATTAATGGGTTGCTCAGCAAGATAGTTAGATAATACACTGCCTTTGATGGCTTTCTGGGAGGTGTATTGAATGTCATATTCTGTGAGAATCATTTGCCATCTTGCAACTCGTCCGGTAAGTGCTGGCTTCTCAAAAATGTACTTAACTGGGTCCATCTTGGAGATCAATAAAGTGGTGTGGGTCAACATATACTCCTTAGTCGGCGAGCAGTCCACGCTAAAGCACAACAAGTTTTCTCGAGCAGTGAATAACGTTGTTCACAGTCGGTAAACTTTTTGCTTAGGTAGTATATTGCATACTCTTTTCGACCAGACTCGTCATGCTGGCCCAACACACACCCCATTGATCCTTCTAATACTGTCAAGTACATGATTAGAGGCCTTCCTTCAACTGGAGGCATAAGGATTGGAGGCTCTTGTAGGTATTCCTTGATTTTGTCAAAAGTCTTTTGACAGTCTTCGTTCCACCTGATCGTTTGGTCTTTTCTTAACAACTTGAACAAGGGTTCACATGTTGCTGTAAGGTGAGATATGAACCTTGAAATGTAGTTCAATCTACCTAGAAACCCCCGAACTTCTTTTTCGGTCTTCGGTGCAGGCATTTCTTGAATGGCTTTGACTTTGTCAGGGTCAACTTCAATCCCTTTCTCACTTACGATAAATCCCAACAGCTTACCGGATCGCACCCCGAATGTGCATTTGTTGGGGTTTAGCTTCAGTTGGTACTTCCTCAGACGCTTGAATAGCTTCAACAGATTCACCAGGTGATCTTCTTCTGTGAGGGACTTGGCAATCATGTCATCTACATAACATTCAATTTCCTTGTGGATCATGTCATGGAATAATATTACCATAGCCCGTTGATAAGTGGCACCAGCATTCTTCAGTCCGAATGGCATCACCTTATAATAGAATGTGCCCCAGGGTGTGATGAAAGTTGTCTTATCCATGTCTTCAGGTGACATCTTGATCTGATTATATCCTGAAAATCCATCCATGAAGGAGAACACCGAGAACTGAGCCGTATTATCAACCAATACATCAATGTGAGGTAATGGGAAGTCATCTTTCGGGATGGCTCTGTTCAGATCCCGGTAATCCACACACATCCTCACCTTGTCATCCTTCTTAGGCACAGGTACAATGTTAGCGACCCACGGTGGGTAACTAGTCACAACAAGGAAACCGGCGTCCCACTGTTTTTGTACCTCTTCTTTTATCTTCATGGCCATATCTGGACGAGTACGGCGCAAATTCTGTTTTACCGGCGGACAGTCTTCTTTCAGAGGCAGCTTGTGCATAACAATGTTGGTGTCCAACCCTAGCATATCCTGATAAGAGCAAGCAAAAACATCCACATATTCCCGAAGCATGTTAATTAGTTGCTCTTTTACTGAATCTTGCAGGCAGGCCCCGATCTTAACTTCTTTCACGTCTTCTTCCGTACCAAGATTAACCGTTTCAACCTCCTCCTGATGAGGAGTGATAAACTTCTCCTCTTGTCTCAAAAACCTGGCTAGCTCTTCAGGTAGCTCATAATCTTCTTCAACCCCTTCATCAGCTTGATTAATCGGATTGTCAAAGTCATACGAAGTCATAGTAGTGTTGTTATCGGTGCAGTCTGGAGGGCACTCTCTGCAAAGGTTTAGATTTGTTCATTTTAGTGATCAGTTTTATCTTGTTTAGAAAAAGTGAAAATGAAGTTATTTATTTTGAAAAACATTGCCATTTTATTTTTGTACAAAAAATAAAGAATGAAAAACAGTGAGCGGAAAAGAAGAGACTCATTTGCAAAAGATGTCCTAATATTCATTAATTGATCTTTGCACAAAATACAAGATGGTCCGATTACAAAATGAGTCCTGACATCCTGGGCAAGACACAGGACTTGATGCATGCTCTAAAAACACAAGAAATAATAATTACTCTGCGGGAGTAACTCTTATAATTTCCTGGGAAGACCAGTTTGAGACATGGCTCCCCAGGATCCTTGGACGTATCCAGCTTTCCAGGTTGCGCTCGTCTTCTGACTCATCTTCCAAATTATTCACAGCATACGGGGTGAGCATCCCCCCGCTGGCAAACTTGGGCTCCTTCGCAGCCTTTTGTTGATCTTGTCGAGTTGGTCTGTAACCCAACCCGAATCGGTCCTCCTTCTTCTCCACGGGCAGCAACTTGCCCCAGCCTTGGGCGGTACCTTCCTCAACAACCTTCCGGGCTTTTTAATATGATGTGATGAATGTCCCAGACACAGCAGATGTTTCATTAATATTAAGGGCCTCAAACCCTTGGCTCATGGTTTCATGGATCTCCCCATCCATTTCAATGTATTTGAAAGTAGCCAGCTGGCTAACAAAGATATCCTCCACCCCATAAATGGTAATGACTTGGCCCTCCCATTCGAATTTTAACTTCTGGTGAAGGGTTGACGTCACGGCTCCAGCGGCGTATATCCATGGTCTCCCCAATAGACAGCTGTAGGCAGGCTGTATATCCATCACAAAGAAGGTCGTTTTGAAAACTTGTGGGCCAATCATTATTGGTAACTCTATCTCTCCCAGAACTGATCTTTTAGAACCGTCAAAGGCTCTCACTACCAAGTTTCTTGGGCGTAGTACCAATCCATCATGCTCCAGCTTCACAAGGGCTTTCTTGGGTAGGACATTGAGGGATGACCATGTGTCCATCAACACGTGAGAAAGAACTTCACCCTTACAATCCAAGGTAATATGCAAAGCCTTGTTGTGATTGTGACCTTTCGTTGTCAGATCAGCGTTGGTAAATCCTAGCCCATGACTAGCGTTGACATTTCCAACCACAACCTCTAACTGATTGACAGTAATCTCCTCCGGCACATAAGTTGCGTGCAGGACTTTTAATAGTGCATTCCGATGAGCCTCAGAGCACATTAGCAAAGATAGTATGGAGATTTTGGAAGGTGTCTGGTGAAGCTGGTCTACCACCTTATAATCGCTCTTTTTGATGATCCGCATGAATCCATCAACCTCTTGATCAAAAGGAGTCTTCAAAGCTTCTTTGGCAGCTTGTTCTTCTTGCACCACGCTCTTCCCTTTTGCCTTAGCAGCAGCTTCTGCTTCAGCAATGGGCCTTGGTATTTGCGAGGCAAAGAGACGTCCGCTTCTAGTGAAGCCTCCGCCTCCCCCCACATTGTCTATCTGAGGTGAAGAAGTTGATGATTCCAAAGTGATTTTCTTCCCCTCGCGGTATAGATCTGAGCCATAATGCCAAGGGATGGCATTATTGCTTTCGTAAGGAACTGGCCCAGGTACTGTGATAGTGACTGGACTGATAGCAGCTGCAGAGGGGACCACAATGGTGTGTGGATCATAGTATATGGTAACTGGAGCCCTGACAGGAGTGGCATTTTGTTGTGAATTGTTGGAAGGAACATTTGCAGGATCGTAGTATATCGTAACCGCTGAGACACTTTCATTAATTATTGCTGATGTTGTAGAAGATATTGTTGATTGGACAAGTGCTGAAGTTGTAGCAGGAAATGATGGAATAATGGGTGTTGTCGTTGTAGAAGGAATTGTGACCGAACTTGTATCCGTTGAAACGATTGATTGAGTAATTGTTGGAGTTGTAGTAGAATCTGTTGGAATAATGGTTGCTGACGTTGTAGGAGTATCTGTGATTGTTGATGAAGGAATTGTTGGAGTTGTAGTCGCTGTTGTCGTAATCTGAAGAATACCATCTTTAATGAGACCATCCATGTCGTTTCTCAGTCTCTCACATCCATTAACGGCAATGTTGCAATATCCACAGCCGACCTCGCATCCGGAGAACACTTGGCACTCTAACAGCTAAGCTTTGATTTCAACGAAGGGTGTTCGGATTTGTGCAAAACTGGTGATTAATGTGGACGATTTGCCTTCCTCAATAGCATTAATCCTAGGCCCGTTGTGACTAGGCATTGGATTTCTTGTAACGTTCGGAGGAGGCACAAAGTTGAGAGCTTTTGAGTCCACCAGATCCTGGACTTTCATCTGTAGGGCCCTGCATTTTTCAGTGTTATGCCCTGGTGCATTTGAGTGGAATGCACACCTGGCATTTGCATCATAGTTCTTTGGCATATTAAGAGGATCTGGAGGTGCCAATGTCCTTAACTCAACTAGGTTGAGCTTTAGGAGTTGTGGCAAGAGTGCAGCATACGACATTGGAATCGGGTCAATTACCATGTTTGCTTGTGATGGCCTTTGTTGGAAAGGACGCTGTTGTTGGTTGTTGTTGTTGTTGTACGACCTTTGTTGTGAATAATGAACTTGTTGTTGATACTGTGGTTGTTGTTGTTGAGGATATGATGATTGTTGTGGAATCGGAGCTGGAATGGTAACAGCTGCTACTGACCGGTGAGCATATTGAGGCTTGCCCCTGCTTGCATGAATGGAGTTTGTTTCACCTGCCCTTCAGGGTCCCGCAAAGGGCTTTCTGGGATTGCTGGATGAACTTGCACCACTGTCGGAAATTTTACCCATTTTTAAGATACTTTCAATCCTCTCACCAGCTATGACCACATCAGCAAAACTGGTAGAGGAAAAAGCAGCCAGTCTATCAATATAGGTCCCTTACAATGTATTCATGAACATGTCATCCATTTCCCTTTCTGACATGGGTGGTTGGACAGCAGCAGCAAGCTGTTTCCACCTTTGGGCATATTCCCTGAAGCTCTCTCTAGAAGATTGAGACATTCCCATCAGAAGGGTCCTGTTGGGAGCCATGTCCAGGTTGTATTGATATTGACGGATGAAAGCCTATGCCAAATCCTTCCAGCATCTTATGGTGGCCCTAGACAAGTGTGAATACCACTCTCTTGAAGCCTCAGTCAGACTGTCTTCAAAGTAGAACATCCACAACTTTTCATCCATAGTATAAGCTTTGAGCCTTCCCAAGAAAGACTGCAAATGAGTGCGAGGACAGGAGGTTCCATTGTACTTTTCAAAACATGGAGGTTTGAATTTGTGGGGAATTCTCACCCTATCTACTAATCCCATGTCCATCACATCGAATCCCAAAGAATTCTGAGATTCCAAGGATCTTAACTTTTCAACAATCTCATCTAACCTTCTGTCGTATATCTCATCTCCAGCTCCAATAACAGTGAATTGTTCTCCTTGGGGATCCTCCTGCAGGATTGGGCCCCCAGTAGCATTTCCTTGAACATTTCTTTGGATGTTAACTTCTGGATTCAGATGAGGTCCATACTCCTGTGGGTCAATACGAGGCTGACCCCGTTCATTGTTGCTAGTTCCTCCTGTTCCCAGGGGAGGTTCCTCGGGAGTTTGTCTTTCCACCAGCTCTCTTAATCTTTCTTGACTTTGGGCTAAGCCAGTCATTACTGCCATGAATTGAGACATCTAGTTTCTCATCTCCAATCTCTCATTGACCATCTGATTCCTGACCTCAGTCAGATCCTGTTGTACTTGTTCCATTTGAATGTCGGGAAGATTGTTACGAGTCGGGTACCGGTGCGTGTGGTTGACAGGGAACACTCGGCAACGAGCAATGTTTCTTGAAGTCACAACAATGTTAGAAACAATAAATAACAACAAAACCTACAAAACAAAAACAAAGTTAGTATGCAATGCAGTATGCTTATTTGTTTTCCAAGGTATCCGGTTTGGTTCTTGGTTTTGACCTTTCCAGACCTCGAGGAAGATGCTTGATATTGTTGAGAGAAAATCCCAAATGGAAACAAACTAAAATATATTAAAAATGGGGAATAATACATAGTTTGTTTTACAACACATGCCCATGGAGGGTCAAAATATAACAAAAGTAAAAGTACATCAAATGGAAACAACAACAAACAAAGAATCAGACATCCAGCCCAAATTCATCTTCTTTGACCTCCTTCAGGAGTGACTCAGTCACTGGACCAGCTGGGTGTTCTGTAATGATCCTAATGAGGAGGTTCCTGGTAGCAATGGCAGTAGTCAGCTTCTTATGCCTGTCCAGATCTTTAGACCTCTTCAATCCTGCCCTAAGCTTTAATTCTGAAATCTCTTTCTGAGCTGCCAACAAAGCTTCCTGCTGCTTCCTTTCACTGGCCTCTAGCTGTTCAATCTTGGCTTGAGTCTTCTGGTCTTCTTGTGTACGGGCTTCAGTGATCCTGACCCACCTAGCCTGACTCTCTTGCAGATAGAGCTCAGCCCTAGCCTTCTGAATTTTGGCCTCTTTACAGGCATTCTTCAATATTTGTTCCCCAGCTCTTGTTTTCCTGATGTAGTCCTCTGTCTTCTCAATTTTGGCAAGATGCTCCACCCTGAGATTTTCCAATCTCTTAATGTCCAGACGACCATCACTCCTTTCCCAAAGGGTTTTCTTCAAGGCTTGAGATACCTGCTCATTCCTTTCCTTCAACTTTTCAAACTCCTTCAGGCTCACTGTTGCTGCAGGCTGTACTGTGGATGGCCCAGGTATGTCTTCCAAGATGAAAGGCATTCTGGTAATTTGATCTCTAGTACGGGACCAGTCATAGTACTGAGCTGAAGCAACATTATTACATCTTCCAAGAATAGCTACCCCTTTTGTCTGGATGTTGTCCCAAGCCCAGGATGCTTGTCTGACAGCAGCTGAATTAGGTTTCACTTCACAATACAGGGTCTCAGCTAAATCCTGTCCTCTGGGAGGGTGAACCAAAGCATAGCCCAGTTGTCTCTTAAACAGTAAAGGATTGTAGTTGATGCAACCCTTCACTCCTATCAGAGGAACATTTGGGTATTGTCCACAACTGGTGATAATGTCCATGCCTTTGGTGCTCTGGGTGCACCATCTAATATCATCTGAAGTCAAGGTAATGAGCCTCTTGGCCCAATTCTTTTGTTGGTGAGGGTTCAAGAAAGCATCTGACTTAGACAAGTGTCTGAGCAGCCAGGTGTAGAACAAAGGAGCACAACCTCTTACCAACTTCCCCCTTTGTTTCTCATTCCTCTGATGGATGGAATAATAAAAATCTCCCAGCAATGTAGGTACTGGGTTCTTCAGAAGAAATAGATGGATGGCATTCTTGCTGACAAATTTAGGCTCATCTGCAAACAATATAGCCCCATATATGCTGAGGGCTAATAGTGCACAGACTGCTCTCCACTCTCCCAATGAAGCTTTCAGGATGGCCTGAGAAATCAAGAAGTCCAAGTGCAAACCAGGGATCCCAGCCTTTGTTGTCATATTTTGCTCAATCAGGGCAGGCTCCAAGTACAGTGCCATTGCTATCTCTTCATTCTTGGGAGCAGTCATCTCTGGGTTGAAAGGGATTCCTCCTCTGATAAGTACTCCAATCAATAAGGAAAACTCCTCCAGTAGAGGCCCCAACTGGAAGTTTGGAAAGGTGAAGCATCTCAAAGGAGGGTCATAAAACTGTAAGCAGGTGTGGATCATGCTCCTCTGAGAAGGGTCAAGGTCCATAACCATATCCAGGATTCCTCCATAATGCTCTCTAAACAAAGGTATGTGATCGGGTGTGATGAGTGACTGGACCTACCTGATACTAGTCAACACAGGCTCAAAGAAGTGGTAGGATATGTTGCTCTTCCTGGGAGTAGTCATGAGTGCTGCTGAAGAAACTGAAGACAGGTGTTGATGAAGATCACAGACTAATGCTGGGAATGAGCCACTGACAGGCTGATGCTGGTGAGGGTGGAGATAGCTGAAGCAAATAACTGATGAAGATAGCTGAAGCAGAGGTCTATGCAAAAGAAGGGGTCAAAACCAAAACCAAGATACAATGAGATGGATACCCTGAAAAGCAAATAAACAAATGTTAAATGATACAATGATGATATATGCAAATGATATGCAAGGGTTTGTGATCAAGCTGGATCTGATTATCTGTCTTAATATAAGGCCCATGTATGTTCAAAAGTCCAGATGGAGGTTCAGAAATCCAGTAACCAAGGTGGGGGACTCAAATAAAGAGTCACAGGTCCAGGGTTAATCACAAGAACTATCCAAAGTGAAGTATTCTTAAACAATACAGTAACAGGGTATGATGTGGCCAAGGGTTCTTGCAAACCTGTAAACAGCCCAACCCTCTCACAGGTGGTGTTCTAGAACAAGGATCCTAAGACTTGGATCAGTTATGAGAAGTGTAAACACTTCTAACCCGGAGGTACAGTGTTTACAATAACCATAAAGGATCCTCCTCTAATTCACCTCATCTTCTGAAGATCATAATAAAGGTCATCCAGACTTAGCAGGCTTCCCAGATAGCCCTAGCACTACAGGAAATCCGTAGCACAGAGTTCTCAAAAAGAAACCCACATCTGAACCGTCTTTCATATTCCCGCACTAGACCGAAATGGAATAGGAAAGAACATGAACCACTCTAGCCTAGGTGTCACTCAGGTCCCAGGTATAGGACCTTAAACTCTCAATGGAAACCCACCCATCAAAATAGCAAACCAGATCCAGCCAATGACAGTATGAAATATGCAAAACTGTAAAGAAAGCAGTAAATAAAGTTGTACATAAAGCAGTAAATAAACACACATAGCACATAATACCCCAGTAAACATAAATCAAACAAGCGCTAGGGGGAACCCACAAAAAGAACCAGAAGCCCTGATTGCAATATAAGGGTCCCCAGCAGAGTCGCCAAGCTGTCGCTCCCACCAAATGAGATCAACTCAAATAGGGTACAGACGCAAACGGTTGGCGAGAAGAGAGAACACACAAGGGTGAACTGAAAAGAAAGGAGTCGCCAGCTAGGCATTTTTATCCCGAAGGAAAGGTAATGCTGCATAAACCTAGAAAGATATGGATAAGACGGTTGTGAACCAGAGAAACTGAGAAAGGGGTTTGGTTACAACCTGGGAAGGTATTAGCACCCAGATTGTCCGCCGTACTCGGTGGGATCCACGCTTGAAAGATTTGTGTTTTAAAGGGGTAGTGTCAGTGTTATTTTGTGTGCAAAAGCTGGAAAAAGAGTACAAGTGTTAGTGCAAAAAGAATGTGAAGTGAAATAAAGGAGTGTCAGTGTAAAGAAAGAGTGTGAAGCTCAAGACTATGAGGCTTAAAGAATAATGCTGTAAGAAGGGGGAATATACATAGACTTTTGTTCGATAACTGTTAAGTTATGCCTACGTATCCTCTCGTGCAATGAGGAAGTCAGAACACCGTAGTTCGACTCAAAGAGACTGAAAGATAAATTGACTCTCAAAGAAGTATATTTGAATATTTTTTCTTCGAATGGCATCTTCAAGCAATACAACCAACCAACAGTGTTATTCTATGCACCGGTGAGTGCAAATTTTTGGGCTTTTGTGTTCAATCCCCTTCAACCTTCAAGTCACGAATGGCGTGCATGTCAATCTAATTCCCCAAGTTTCAGAAAATTGAACAGGGGCAGCTGTTGTACCCCAAAATTTGCCCTCTATTTTTAACTCTAACCGACTTTTTATTTCATTTGCATCATATTCAAAGCATAACTTTTTTTTCCGTCTTAATATTAGCCGGAATAATTTCTCGGAATTTACAAACAGACTGGTCAAATTAATTTTTTTTAATTGTGCCTAAAATCAGTAAATGAAAAATGTCAAGTTTAAGTTTACAAATGTCGGTAACATTAATCCGCGATTAACGTGGTTTAATTTGACATGCTAAAAGTATTTTTACGGCTATTTTTGGTTATGTACTGATCAGTCTGAGCAGTTTAAACGGTCATAGAATAAATAAATGAATTTAATTTTTCTAGCATTTTGCCGCCCGACTTTTATTTTGATATATTCATTTTATTTTTTCTAGCATTTTGCCGCCCGACTTTTATTATTTTGGGTCCTTTATTTTTATATTGGGTCTAGAATAAATAAATGAATTTATTAGTTTTAATTTAATTTTAAGTAATTTAATTATTAAAACTTTATTTGTTTTTTAAATTAATATTTTATTGGGTCTAAAAATAAACACTTAGACCCATTATACTAACCTTAATTGATCCTATATATACTAACTAATGGAGACCAAAAAAGGACCGACCGGAAAAAAACAAAAACAAAAAAAATTAGAAAAAAAAGAGCGACGATCACGTTATCGGTAGTGGATACATTACGTTCTTATTATGTTCATTTGTAACTTTGTATAACATTTGTTTTCAATTTCACGCATGCATGCAGGTGGTGACTTATACATATATATAATAAGGTTGTTTTGTTTTACAAAATTATATACTTCTTTCTTTTTCATTTGAGCTGCGGTTATATATATATATATATATATATATATATATATATATATATATATATATATATATATATATATTTGTGTTGGTTCGTTTTGTAGACTATTCGGATTGGATAGTGTCGATACGCTGTTTGCACATTTGTGTGTATGAGGCGTGACACTTGTGTTGATCTGATCCAATTGCGATGATCGCATTTTTGCGTTAGCACTGTCGTTCTTTTTTTTCATATTTTTTTTATGTTATATATTTAGATCTGCACAGATAACTAATTACCCTGAACTTTTCATAAACCTTAATTTTTCATGTAAACCTTAAAAATTTCTTATAAACTTTAACCCTGTTTTTTTTCCTAAACCTTAAATTTTTTATATAAACCTTAATTGTTTCTCTAAAACTAATTATATATTGTCTTTATGAATTTTAACGTGTTCAACTTTAACTTTTTCACAAACCCAAAAATATATTTTTTTTTACCCTAATAAGTTTCTCTATAAACCTTGAACTCAAATTTTCACTCTAACTCTAACTCATCTTTATGTTATTCATTTGCCATTCATTTTGTTGTGTAAATTTGTAATATTCTATATTTTTTTTTTCGCCTTATTATGTAACTGTCTCCTTGATGTAATAATTTAGTGTTATTTTCCGCCTAATTATTATGTAGCTGCCCCGAAGCCATGTAATAGTGTAGAAATTTTTATTTTCTGCCTTTATTTTTTATTATTCCATGTGTGGTTAGTAATTTAGGGCGTGGCAAGAACTGAATGGAAATCAATATGGACTTAGATCATTAATTAAAAAAAAGGCTAATTAATCAATAAACTTTTTCTTATAATAATAATAGTATTTTGTATATAGTTTCTTTTATTAAGTTAAAATTAGGGTAAATTAATTAATTTTTAATTAGATTAGGATTTTCTTAATAAACCTTAAATTTTCCTAATAAAACTTTTTTTTTTTAAATTAACCATTTTTTTTTAAATTTTAACCCTTAAAATTTTTCTCAAACCTTTAAAGATTTTCTCAAACACTAAAACTTTTTGTCCTCCTTTTTATGTTATTCATATAACCTGTCTTGTTATTGTACCGAAGTTTTTACCATCATTTATTTTTCTGCCATGATTTTCATGCATCTACCTCGAAGCGTTGTAATAGTTTAGGAATTTCTTATTTCTGCCTTTAATTTTCTGCGATTTATTTTTTGTTTAATAATTGCGTGGTTAGTAATTTAGGGCGTGCCAAAACATAACTGTAAATAATTGAACTTAGAAAATTAAATTCAAGATAAATATTTAAAAATGTACACTCACACACGTAAGTTGATCTAAGATCGCCATCTACACTTCCTAGGGTATCCCACTTGGTTGCCTTATTTAAATGGCCAAGTCCCTCGAATATAGAATATAAGGGTGTCTTAAGCAAAGTCCCTTCATGTATAAATCATCAAGTCCCTACAGATTTAAAAGATCAAGTCCCTTAGAGGTTGCCTACGGAATAATGATCTTGTCCCTTCGGATAAATGATGATAGTCCCAAAAAGTTGCTAAAGACACCCCTTAAGTTCCCTTTATTGACCATACGATGACCCTACTCCCGTCCCTTAACAAATCCAAGGTAATGACTACCTATTCCTTAATAATAGGGATAGTGTGAGCAATTCTCTCTTTTGGATTAGTTTTGCATGATAGCAAATTTCTATGCCTTTTGCTTCTTGTGCATTAATATAACTTTGATTTTTGACTTATGAATTGGCACATATATTAAAAAATAGCTTAAAAACAATTTTAATCATGTATGTATCGATACATGTTGGCTTGCATCGATACATGTCTTTTAAAAGCACTAAAATTGGTTTTTGTACTGTATGTATCGATTCATACGATTGTTGTATCGATTCATGTTTCCTTTGTATTTTTGGAAACAAACTATGTATCGATTCATTCGCATAATGCATCGATACATGCTATATTTCAGTTTCTGGAAATTAGCCTTGTATCGATACATTCGTATCATGCATCGATTCATGCTGATATTATGGTTCTGAATTTTTACATTGGTTCAGTATGTATCGATACATACCTCCATGTATTGATACATAGTAGTTGGAAAATTCACATGTATCGATACATGCGTGTCTTGTATCGATTCATAAGTATGTTTCTTTTCTAACAACTTCTGTTATGTGTATATAAGCTCATGTCAAGTCAGTTTTTAAGGTGTAACCCAGGTCAACAAATTGAAAGGGCGGAATTGAAGAACACGCAGTCAAAGAGAGGTTTGAAGATTGGAAGGGGATTTCGAGGAAAAACCATATGGTTTGTCCTTCAAGAACGGACGTGTTCTTGAGGGTTTGTGAGTCACGTTTACAGAATAGATTCATCCGCAGCATCAGGTTTGGAAATCGGGTTATTTCGCAAACAGATCGTGGAACCGGTGAATTGTTTGTAATACTTGCAGGAAAGTCTTGATCGTGCTTGATCAAGTGAAGGTTCATACAATAGGAAGATCTTTGTGTTTAGATTTCTAGTTTTTGTATTGCAACCTTGTAAAAGACAGAATCAACATTATTGATATAAAAGTTCTCAATTTCGGTTTGAAATAGAGAGGGAGACGTACCCACACGCGAGGACGGACGTGGGGAACTTCCTTACTAAATCTCTGAGTATTGTATTCTCGCTCTAACTCTATTTTCGTTTTCATTTGTTTTGATTCATTGGAAATAGCCTTTAGTGATAAGTGCATTCAATTGTTTATCATTCGTGTGTTCTAGTCTTTGTCATCTCAATATCAAATCCAGCACTGTATCGTATGTCCGGTTTTCTAGTGGCCAGTTCAGAATAGACGGAAGTCGATTCGGGACCATAGTTTTTCCGCTAATTTTCAAAAATTATGAAAAGTTTTATTAAAACCTTATGAACAAGGAGGTGATCTATTCACCCCCTCTCGATCACTAGCCACACCGTCTAACAAGTGGTATCAGAGCACCGGTTCGCTGGTACTTTGTGGCTGCCTGTAACGATATGGATTCTGACCCAAAGGGGGTGTACAATAGAGTGCCTGTTTTCAACGGTGAAAACTATGGTTACTGGAAAGAATGCATGCGAATTCACATAAATTATGTGGATAAGCGAGTATGGACTGCCATTTGTCGCTCCCACCAAATGAGATAAACTCAAATAGGGTACAGACGTAAACGGTCGGCGAGAAGAGAGAACACACAAGGGTGAACTGAAAAGAAAAGAGTCGCCAGCTAGGCATTTTTATCCCGAAGGAAAGGTAATGCTGCATAAACCTAGAAAGATATGGATAAGACGGTTGCGAACCAGAGAAACTGAGAAAGGGGGTTGGTTACAACCTGGGAAGGTATCAGCACCCAGATTGTCCGCTGTACTCGACGGGATCCACGCTTGAAAGATTTGTGTTTTAAAGGGGTAGTGTCAGTGCTATTTTGTGTGCAAATGCTGGAAAAAGAGTACAAGTGTCAGTGCAAAAAGAATGTGAAGTGAAATAAAGGAGTGTCAGTGTAAAGAAAGAGTGTGAAGCTCAAGACTATGAGGCTTAAAGAATAATGCTGGAAGAAGGGGGAATATACAGAGACTTTTGTTCGATAACTGTTAAGTTATGCCTACGTATCCTCTCGTGCAATGAGGAAGTCAGAACACCGTAGTTCGACTCAAAGAGACTGAAAGATAAATTGACTTGTGAACTGCTTACTTGTCTATGCTCAAGTGTAAGACATGTCTGGCTCAGGTGCAAACTGTCTTGCATTAGACGGAAGAAGCAAGTTCTCGTTTGTGAGTGGATGAGGTAAGAGAAGAATCCCGGAGGAGACGATTATTGTTTGTTTTTATGTTTTCAATATTTTATTGCTTTTTATGGTTTGTCATAAGAAAATGAGCTTAAGCCTAAACCCAAGGTTAGTAAACCCATCACATCCTCCCTCTGATTAGGGGTAATGAGAATACCTTAAGTATGATGTAAACACCTCACACTTAATCACCATGATGTAGGATTAAGATCATTAACCTACTTGCCCTTATTTAGATGTTTTTGGTATTTTTCTCTAATGTTAAGTAATGAGTTTAAGCCATAATCAAGGATTTAATGGACCCATTACACCATCATAATAGAAGGATAATAGATGAGAACATTTAAGCTGAGGAAGGCTCCTCAACTTAATCCATGATTAGGGATTAACCTCATGACATAACAAGGCCTTTATTTAAGTGGATTTTAGTTAATGGTAAGATTAAGAAGTGATTTTATGGTTTGTAAGACAACTTGAGGGGGACTTGTCCATTAACACTAGGGTTAGTCCTTCTTAACCAATTAAGGAAGAATTAGAACCCTAATGCAAGGCCCAAGTTACATGCTTGATGTCTTGATGATTATTAGATGAATTGATTAAAGGATTTAAACACATTAAGGGTTTAAAACTTAGGCTTAAAGTTATACACTCCATCCTAATAGAAGGATACAGGCATAACTCTAATCACAAAGCCTTAAAACCTTTAGGGTTTAGTCCTTGATTATGAGATGAGAAGAGAAGACACAAGGAAGACACAAAAGTAAAACTAATGGGGGACTAATCAAACCCTAATTATGGTCATGCTTGGGTATTCCTAGGGTTTATGAGGCTTGCAAGAGATCTTCAAGAGAAAAGCCACCAAGGAAGAAGCAGGATGAAGGAAGGAGAATCAGAAAGAAGCAAGTCAACTTACTTCACTTAAGAAGATAAGTTGATTAGAGAAAGAAAGTGAGAAGGGAACATGAATGAGAAAGCTCACTCCAATACAAAGATAAAATGCAGAAATGATGCATAAGAGAGATGAGAAGAGATTGTGAGAAGTGAAGGCAAATTCACTTCTCAAACACTTACCACCTGAAAAGTTAGCAAAGAGAAATGAAATGAAATGCAAATGAGATGAAATACAAAGATGAAAACCAAAGTCAGAAGCATATTCAAGATGTAAATGATGCTAAGGATGATGCAAATGTATGTTATGAGATGGAGATGATCATACAAAGGATGAGGATGCAAATGAGACATGTAAGAAGCATGAAAGTTCATGAAAACTTATGAAGTGTAATGGATGCATAACATGGAAAATGAAGGATGCAATGATCAAACATGATTGCAATATGTCTTAATATGTCTTAGAAGTCATGTGGATGCAAGAAATGCCATGTCAAGCTCATGTATGCAAGCATATGAGGGATGGGTGCAAATGAAGATACAAATTGGGGTTTATGAACAAAATGCAATGCAAAATTCAAAATCAGAAGCAAAACATGAGATAAAAAATTGAAAATAGGATCAAAGGAACCCTAAACCTATACAAGTTCACTGCCCAAAGGAGGAGACCTAGATCTTAACCTAATGGAAGTTATGATTTTCTTAAGTTTGATAGGGTTTTAGGATACTTCAAAAGGATAAATGCAAAAAAAATTGAAAATGAAAGATAAATTCATGCCAATTTTACCCTAGAAACTGTATGATATGTGGAATACAATGCAAAAAGAACCATTATCAAACTCTTCATGGTTAGGCAGAAAAGATTTTTCCAAGTTAGGGTCAAAATATTGCTTTTAAAGAACCCTAAATCAAAAGAAAAATGTCAAAATGGATCAAAACCCAAAAATAAATTTGTATGAATGGTTTGATAATGTCTCTAAATGTGTCAAGATGCAATGTGATTTTTTTTGTGATTTTTAGAAACTTAAATGGTATTTTAATTAATTAATTTCCATTAATTAATTAAAATAAACATTTAAATATTTTAAAAATACAAATTTTATGCAAAAATAAAAATAAAAATTATTTTCAGAATGGGAAAAATGTTTAGAACCATGATGCAAAAAATAAAATTTTTTAGATAAGTTTTTCTATTTTTAATAAAATGGTAAAGAAAATGCAAATAAAATGAAAATTAAATGAATAAAAATGAAAGTCAGCTAATCCAAGGGCCAGGGTTCAAAGTCAGGACGCGGGAATTGACCAGCGCGCGCATCTGAATGACCAGAATTCAAACTTCACTAATTAAGATTAAAACCCTAATCTGAGCCCTAATTACTTTCATGTGACCTGAACATTGTTCCGGTCATCTTCTCCGGCTAGCCAAACATGCAATATCTCTTAATACGTGACTCCAAGCCCTCAAACTTTCCAGAAATGATCCTCACATCAACCCCAACAAGATTCACACAACAAAAATCATTTATTTATCATCAAGAACATGAATCGAAGCAAAACGGAAAACATATCAAAATTTTCAGAAGCTTGTGAAATGCTTAAAACTCAACCATTTTCGAAACAAAACATATCATGGTAATCAGGGGAACACATAGAATCATTCTATCACATAAAATGAAGGTTATGGAAAAATAAATGCCATGGCTACCTGAAGTGAAGCTTTCAACCCAAGAGCTCTCTGACCAGTTCTTTGCCTCAAATCAACTCCAATGACTCCCCTCAAGAGTTTGCAATGTTTGTTTGGAGTTTAAATGACCTCTAGATGAAGTTGGCAGAAGTTCAGTTCAAGGGATGTGAAAATAGTGTTTTGGATATAGTGTGTTTCAAAGCAAAATGAAGGGTGGGAAATGATCAGTGATGAGTGTGTAGTTGAATGGTGGAAAAAGTTTTGATATTTGTTGGCTGAGTTATGAGATTCGATAGATTTTGCAAGTTGGAGGGATTTTGGCTATACTCAGTTCTTGGAGGTTTCAGCTTGTGTTGTGTTATATGTTGAGTTGCTTGAGGTCCACATATCAATCTTTGATAGGTCAGAGAGTTGTTGTGGAGCAGTGTGATTGGTATGGAGCAAAATGCATAAAGTCCACAAAGTTGTCTTTGGAGGTATGGGCTCATGGCAGGCCAAGGACAATAGGGTGTCCTGCGCAGCTGACTTTAGGGAGGTCCATGGGATTGGCTTTGAGGCAATTCAGCAAGAGGGAAGGAAGTTATGGGGTGTTTTGCAATTATGTGAAGTTTTGCCCCCTTTTGAAATTTGTGAAGTTCAAGGCATGAAACTTGTAAATTCTTTGGGCAATTCTGAATTATAGGGCATGCATTGTGTTGGTGTAATGGTTAGAAGTGTGTTTGAAGTCAGAAAATGCTTTGGCAAGTGGTTTTGCAAGTTTCCCACTTTGGCACATAAGTGAAATTTTGTGATTTTTCCCAACTTTGACAAGCCATAACTTGAGTTCTATGATGAATTAGATCAAGTTCTTTTACTTTTTGAAAAGGGAATGATCCAATCTACAACTTTCATGACCAAGAATTTTTCATTTGAAGCATTTTTGAATCAAAAAGAGGAGGTTGAAAAACTTTCCCAAAATGGCAAGTTTGCATTACAAGTCACTTTCCCAAAATGGCAACTTTGCAAATTGCTTGAAATTCTTCAATTTTGTGAAATTCTAACTTCTTCTAAGATCAAATAAAGATCATACACATCAAAAATGATGGAGAAGATCCTTTGGTTGTGTCATTGGGGGCCTCAGATGCCCTTATTTTGCACTGACTTGCTCAAGAAGTCATTTATTGATCAGATGCCTTCCCCATTGAATTTCTTCATGAAAATTGGTGTGTAGGATCCTCATATCATATAGAGACCAATAGAAACAAGAATGACCAAAAAATTTGGAGTTATGGCCTTTGAAACCAAAACCCTAATTTAGGTCACTTGTGCAGTTAAGCCTGGCTCTACTTCCATGCCTTCCTCAGTTCTTGTGATTTCTTGACTTTCTTGACCTTGGGAGGATATAATATGATGCTTGAAAATACATGGACCCTCTTGAGATGATTGGAGACTCTTGGAGTGGCTCATATGGCTCCTGGATTGCTCAGATCACAAACCCTAGATGCAGATGACTTAGAATCAATGCAGTGAAGCAAAAATGTAATATGAGATGATATGATTGAACTTATGCACATGAAAAGAATCACAAGCCATGGTGAAATGAGTGAGGGTAAATTTGGGGTGTTTACACCATTCAAAATGGTCCTTTTCAAATTACCATGACGAATGCGACAGGCGCCATAGTTCCTAAACCTGAAGATGATTGGGATGAGAAAGATGAGAAAAAGTGGTTGAGTGATTGGAGAGCTAGAAATATGCTAATTTCAGCACTTAGTGCTGGTGAGTATTTTCAAGTATCCCATTGCTCGACAGCTAAAGAAATGTGGGATGCTTTAGAAATTTCCCATTAGGGTACTACTTAAGAAAAACAGTCCCGTATTAACACACTTAATCTTGAGTTCGAACTCTTTCGCATGAAACAAGGAGAATCTATCTCCGACATGCAAAATAGATTCGCTCATATCATCAATCATTTGATTGCACTTGGAAAACCTGTTTCCAATGAAATAGCTACTAATAAAATTCTGAGATGTCTTAGCAGGGAATGGCAACCTAACGTAACAGCTATTAAGGAAGCCAACGATCTCACGACACTCACAACTACAACTTTGTTTGGTAAGTTGGAAGAACATCAACAAGAACTAGAAAGTCTTGAAAAGTTTGAGAACAAGAGTAAAAAGGGAAAGGATAAGAATAAATACAAAGAGGGTGAGAAGAAGCCAATAGCTCTTATGGCCTCTAACTCAAAGTCCTCACAAAATGAGCAAAGCAACAATGACTCAAGTAATGACGAAGATTCCGGTGATGAGGAAATGGGACGTTTTGTTAGGAGATACAATAGATTCATTCGAAAGAATGGAATCAAGCATTCCGATAAAAACCTCATGAATTTTAGAAGACAATCCTGAAATTCTGTGATCAGGTATGAGATGTCCTAAGAGATGTCCCAACACTTAATAGGACATTTGACAAATTTAACCAAAACTTAAACAGCAAGAAAAGTAAACAACACAGAAGTTTGTTAACCCAGTTCAGTGTATAACCACACCTACATCTGGAGGCTACCAAGTCAGGAGGAAATCCACTATTAGTAATATTAATTCTAGACTTAAACCACCCTGTTTAATCTATCACTTAATACTTACCCAATGCAATTTCTACCTAAGACTCACTTAGATAAGAGTACCCTACTCACTCCCCCTTAATCACACAGTGATCAAGTTTACAAGTTTACTGAAATTGAAGACATCCTTCAAACAAAACAGCTTGATCTTACTTAACAGTTTCAATCAAGTCACAAATGCACTTTTGCTTAAAAGCTCATAAAGTGGTACAATTAAAACAACCTGCTATTAAAAACACTAGACACCCTATTTTTAACTTCTGAAATTCGTACTCAATTCTATGAGTTTATGTTGCTTAAATAGGTATCTGAATTTTGGGCTTTCTGTAGAAAGATCCAGCCCTAATGTGCAGCAGCTATCACCTTGAATTTAGGGTTTGTTACCTCCTAGATTCTAGGTGCATTAGGTCTTCTGTTTTAAACTGAAACTTCAATATAAAACTCCCTACAGATGCGCCTTGTTCTGTTTTTATCCATCATTAATTAATTCCAGATAAATCTCCTTAAATATCTCTGATCAGTTAATCATTAATTAATTCTGGTAGCAGGTCTGAGATGTCTCAACATCTGTTGGGACATCTTGAAAAACTGAACTTAAGTCATTTACACAATGTCCCAACATCTGGTAGGACATCCTGAAATAAGTTCACATACTCTGTTTGATAATGTCCCAACATCTGATAGGACATTCTGAACTGAATTCAACATTTCTTGTTTGGTCAAAAATTTTGCCAATTCTTAAACATCTACAAACTCCCCCTTTGGCTAATTTTTGGCTAACATCTTTCCTGGTTTTCAGAGTGCAGCAGAAGTTCTTTTTATCAGAGTATATCATTACTTTTCTGTTGATTTTTATTTGAGATTACTCCCCCTCAAACAAATATGTGTCCAGTCTTTATCCAGTCTTGTTTCAACAGAAAAACTTATTTAGTTCAGAAGCAAACAAACAAAATTTTTCATTCATTTAAACAGCAATTACATTTGATGTTGTTCTCCCCCTTGGTAGACACAAAATTAGGGTCCAAAGACACTATTACTGTCATTACATTGCTGTCATTACATTTGCCTCACATACATTGATCACTCAGATGCATCACTCTCAGTTGCTTCCTCCACTTCAGTGTCTTCATCTTTATCAGCTTCACTTTCTTCATCAGCCTTACTGTCTTCACCAGCTTCACTGTCTTCATCAGATGCAACATTCTGATCTTCTTCACTTTCCAATCTTTGAATTATTTCTTCAAGCTTCTGCTTTCTAGCTTCAAGCTCTTTGCAGGTGCTTTTGAGTTCAGCAATTAGGGCCTTCTTGGAGATTGGATTCTTAGCAGTTGAGGGACCAGCAGATGTCCCAGCAGGTGCTTCAACATCTGCAGCATGGTGACTGAGAAATAATTTGTAGTGAAAAGCCAGGGGGCTTTCTCTTTTGCATGTTGTATCCTTGTCAGTGAGAATGCCAGGGTATTGATTGAGCACTATCCCACACAGTAAAGATGGGAAGGCTATGGGAAGCTTTGTTGCTGAGGAGCTGGCATGCTTCATGGTTTGATCAAAGATAAAAGTTCCATAGTCCAGATTGGTTTGAGTTCCCACAGCATAGATGAATCTGGCTAGACCAGTTGAGATTGAGGAAGTGTGGTTGGTAGGTACCCAGTTAGCAGTTCCAATTCTGTTCAGCATGGCATACTTTCTGGTAAGCATGCTCACAGAGAGCTTTCCCTTCACAGGCCATGCCTTGACCTGGTTTGCAGTGATCACTTTACAGACTTGATTATCTGTCTTACCTAATTCATTGGGTCCATCTGTTTCTCTTCCTAGATACTCATTGATGATTTGAGGAGAAAACTGTACACATTTACCTCTAACAAAAACTTTTCTAAACTCAGAAGACTTACCATTTGAGCAATCCTCCTGAAGATTCACAATGAACTCTTTAACAAGAAGTTCATAGCAGGGAGAGAGGTCTGAGACTGTTTTGAATAGTCCTGCAGCAGAGATGAGGTCTATCAGTTCTGTGCACTCAAGTGCATTGCTGCTTAGTTCTCTTTCCAAGGCAACCCTTCTTTGATACACATATTTCCATCTGTTGACACTGGAGACATGATGGAAGGATATGTTGTCCAGGGGAGCTTCTGGAACAGCATTTGAAGCTCTGGCTGGTGCTGGTTTCTTCTTGGGAGGAGATGTTGGGACATCTGATCCAACATCTTAATCTGATGGTGTTGCAACTTTTCTCTTCTGGGTTTGAACTTTGCTCCATTGTTTTGATGGACCAAAGGTAGCTTTAGCTTTGCCTTTCTTTGGACTAGCCTTCTTCTTCTCAGGGATGACAGGTTCAGCTTGCATCTTTCCTTTCCTGGACCTTAGTCTTTTAGCAATGCTGGGTTTCACAGATGATATGATCTCTGCATCAGAGTCCTGCTCCAGATTGACCACTGGAGGAGATTGAGCAGCCTTCTCTTCAGCTGGTTGGTCAGCAGGGATTTGATCTTCATTTGAGCCTTGAGCCTGTTCTTCAGAGACTTATTCATCATTTTCTTTTGAGGCTTTGTCCTCAGTTTGTTCCAGATCAACATCAGATGAGTTCTTTTTCTTATCTTCAGATGTTCCAACATCTGTTGGGACATCTTGTTCTGCAGCAGTGTTCTCTGTATCTTGAGCTGGTTCTTCTTGAGGTGCAGGAATGGTGTTCAAAGGAACAGAGATTCCTCTCACCACTCTTTGTTCAGAGAAAACTTGGTTGACAATCTTCTTGATGGAATCATCAACATATTTGGAGTATTTTGTGGACATGTTAGCAGGAGAGGGATTGCCTTTAGCTTTGCTTCTGATTTGATCTTTACATCTCTTTGGTGTTCTTGCCTTTTTAGTGTGAGAGGCACTTCCCCTGAGCTCGTCCAATGGTGTTGATGACATTGGCACAACAGAGATTGGAGTGGCATGAACCACGTCCTCCTTGTTGAGAATTTCCTCAGTAGCTTTAGGGTTTTGAGACATTGTTGAAGAAGAAGAAAAAAAACTTTAGGGTTTATGATCTCTGGAGAATAGCTGGTGAATGTGATTCGATTATGATAGTATGATGAGAATCTTGATAGCTGATTATAAATAGTTACTAAGTAAGTAGCCGTTACAGTGCAAATGATGAGAGAAGGAGTTCCCAAGAATCTTGTCCAGACTGGTTTTGCCATCTGGAACTTATGCCATGCAATGTCATATGACATGTTGGCACATCTCATTAATTGCTAAATCTCACATACACAGATTCCAAGTTTGCCCCTTAAATTCTCAAATTGAGTAGCATCCAATGCTTTGGTAAAAATATCAGCTAATTGCAAATCTGTAGCTACATGCTCCAATGAAATCACCTTTTCTTCTACAAGATCTCTGATGAAATGATGTCTGATATCAATATGCTTAGTCCTGCTGTGTTGAATGGGATTCTTTGATATATTGATTGCACTTAAGTTGTCACAGTACAATGTCATGACATCCTGTGGGACATTGTACTCAGTGAGCATCTGCTTCATCCAAACCAACTGAGAACAACTGCTACCTGCTGCTATGTACTCAGCTTCAGCTGTAGATAAGGATACACAATTCTGTTTCTTACTGAACCAAGAAATCAGATTGTTTCCTAGAAAGAAGCATCCTCCTGAAGTGCTTTTTCTGTCATCAGCACTTCCTGCCCAATCAGCATCACAGAAGCCAGTGAGAATTGGTTTGCACCCATGAAAGTACATTATGCCATAGTCACAAGTACCATTAACATATTTAAGGATTCTCTTGACTTGATTGAGATGACTGACTTTTGGATCAGCTTGATATCTTGCACAAACTCCTACTGCAAATGCAATGTCTGGTCTGCTAGCAGTCAAGTATAACAAGCTTCCAATCATGCTTCTATATAAACTTTGATCTACATTCTCACCCTTTTCATCTTTAGTCAGCTTTAAATGTGTGGGAGCAGGAGTTCTTTTATGAGAAGCATTTTCCATTCCAAATTTCTTCACTATGTTCTTGGAGTACTTACTTTGGGAAATAAACATTGAGTCTTCCATTTGCTTTACTTGCAGACCAAGAAAGTAGGTTAATTCACCTACTAGACTCATTTCAAATTCAGATTCCATCTGCTTGACAAAATGTTTGACCATCTTATCAGACATCCCACCAAACACAATGTCATCAACATATATTTGTGCAATCATGACATTTCCTTCTTCATCTTTAACAAATAGGGTTTTATCAATCCCACCTTTTCTGTATCCTTGCTTGATAAGAAATGTGGTCAGTCTTTCATACCATGCCCTTGGAGCTTGCTTCAGACCATAAAGTGCTTTCTTTAATTTGTATACATGATTTGGACAGCTTGGATCAACAAATCCTTTAGGCTGTTCTACATATACCTCTTCATTAAGATAACCATTAAGAAAGGCACTTTTCACATCCATTTGAAATAGCTTGAACTTTAAGATACAAGCAATTCCCAACAGTAGTCTTATTGATTCAAGCCTTGCTACTGGTGCAAAGGTTTCATCAAAGTCTACCCCTTCAATTTGAGTGTATCCTTGAGCCACAAGTCTAGCTTTGTTCTTTGTAACAATTCCTTGTTCATTTGACTTGTTCTTATACACCCATTTTGTACCAATCACATTTATGTCATCAGGTCTAGGTACAAGATTCCACACTTCATTCCTTGTGAATTGACCTAATTCCTCTTGCATAGCACAAATCCAGTATTCATCAGTGAGAGCTTCCTTGACATTTTTAGGTTCTATTTTGGAAACAAAACAAGAACCTGAAATCACTTCTCTTGATCTAGTGCTCACACCTCTGTTGAGATCACCAATTATCAAATCTTTAGGATGATCCTTCTGTATTCTGATGGAGGGAGGTTTGCTTGAATCTGAAGGAAAATTGCGATCTAAACGCAGCGGAAAACAAAAATTTTCCTTTAGTGATCCTTACGAATGAGCATGGTCAGTGATAGAATCGTTACCTCTTTGTGGCGATTCAGATCTTTGATGCAGCGATCACAAGCGTTGATGAAGTGCAACGCCTCTACTCAGTCCACACGAACAGCTTCCGGTCACAGTGCTAGCTGCTTACGAACGGAATTATTTGAGTGAGAATCAAAAACGAAATTGCATCAAATGAAAGCTTCATCACAAGGGTTCCTTTTATAGACTCTCTTGTGGGTTGCGGGCTAAAAGCCCAATTCACATGATCCATAATAATATTATATATTATTATAATAACTATTATTATAATAAATATATTTATTTTATTATTATTTAATAACCATTATAAAATAACAATAATTATTATTATATTATCCGAATTTCTATTTTTCACTTAAGTGCACCGTACCTTACGGTGTTCCTTTTATTTCTCTATCTCTCATCAAACTGTCCTTATGTGTGTGACCCTGTAGGATTTCGTAACGTTGGTAATTATATTAAATTATATATTTAACATAATAAACAGTGAGCGGTATCTAGAAACACATCACTGCTACCCAAGTCACGAAAATGTCATGTGATCTGACAAAACCTTTTTCGTGATAATATATGTTTGTACAATTACCCTTTTGCCCCTATGTCTATATTGAACACAAGGCATACACTGTGTCATCCTTGTCCAGTTCAATATTGGGCCCTTAGACATTTCTCCTGTTATGCAGGATTGGCAAATTCCATCTAGGACACTCATGTCCCTCAGCATGCTTCGTGGAGTGCCCATCAACTGTCTTTATGATCATCCAGTTACGGATAATGTTTGATCAGCAATAAAGCACCCGACTCTACATCTAGGGTCCATAGTGGTTTCAGGTCGAAGGGTGGTAATACACCATTATCACCATGAGAATAACTTATGACACTTTGCATAACATACTATGTAGTATTCTCATAGCGGGTCAATCCGGTATAAATATTACTCCTAATATTTATACCTATGTCAAGACTTGATAACCCTTTATCCATGATCCATGAGATGTGATCATCAGTCTATCTTCATAATAGTCTCAATGCTTTAATGTTATCCCACTTTGCAATAAAGCTTGACTACGGATATTTTAAGAATAATGTCTTTATGTTTAATGGGATCTCATGATTAAGTCACACTTAACATTTCATTAAACAGACTAACTATTCTAGGGACTTTATTATTCTGAAAGACAAACATAATAAAGAAATGCCTTTTATTATTAAACGAATAATCCGATACAAGTACCAAAAAGTATTGGCCTCTAGGGCTTACATCAACAATCTCCCACTAGCACTAGAGCCAATTAGGCATACCCTTAATACCCATAGATCTAGTATGACCATCATGCTTCTGTTGCGCAAGAGGCTTTGTTAATGGGTCAGCGATATTGTCAAGTGTAGGTACTCTGCATATCTTCACATCTCCACGATCAATTATCTCTCGAATGAGGTGATAACGCCTAAGTATGTGTTTGGATCGTTGGTGAGATCTAGGCTCCTTAGCTTGTGCGATAGCACCATTGTTATCACAATATAAACCAATGGGATCCACAATGCTAGGGACTATGCCAAGTTCACTAATGAACTTCTTGATCCAAACAGCTTCCTTTGCTGCATTTGAGGCAGCAATATACTCGGCCTCAGTTGTAGAATCAGCAACTGTTTCCTGCTTTGAACTTTTCCAGCTCACAGCGCCACCATTGAGACAGAACACATAACCAGATTGTGATCTAAAATCATCCTTATCTGTCTGGAAGCTAGCATCAGTGTAACCAATTACATCAAGCTCTTCCTGACCTCCATATATCAAGAATGAATCCTTAGTCCTTCTCAAGTACTTAAGGATATTCTTGACAGCTACCCAGTGAGCATCACCGGGATCAGATTGGTACCTACTCGTTGCACTTAATGCATACGAGACATCTGGTCGAGTACATAACATGGCATACATGATAGATCCTATTGCAGATGCATATGGAATCTTATTCATGCGATCCCTTTCTTCCTTAGTTGAAGGGGATTGTGTTTTTGATAAACACAGACCATGTTGCATAGGTATGAATCCTTTCTTGGAATCATGCATATTAAAGCGTCTCAACACTTTATCTATGTATGTACTCTGACTTAGGCCAAGCAGTTTTTGTGATCTATCTCTATAGATCCTAATTCCTAATATATAGGCTGCTTCACCTAGGTCTTTCATAGAAAAACAATTCCCTAACCAAGTCTTCACTTGTTGCAAGGTAGGGACATCGTTTCCAATGAGTAATATGTCATCTACATATAATACCAGAAACACGATCATGCTCCCACTAACCTTCTTGTAGACACAAGGTTCATCTTCATTTTTGATGAATCCATATTGTTTTACGGTTTCATCAAAACGAAGATTCCAGCTTCTGGAAGCTTGCTTCAATCCATAGATTGATCGCTGTAACTTGCATATCTTTTGGGCATCTTGTGGTATGTCAAATCCTTCAGGTTGTGTCATGTACACATCCTCAAGAAGATTCCCATTAAGGAAAGCAGTTTTGACATCCATCTGCCATATTTCATAATCATGATATGCAGCGATGGCAAGTAAAATCCGAACAGATTTAAGCATTGCAACTGGTGAAAAGGTTTCATCATAGTCAACCCCATGAATTTGTTTATAGCCTTTTGCAACCAGTCTTGCTTTATAGGTATGTACCTTACCATCCATGTCAGTCTTCTTCTTGAAGACCCACTTGCATCCTATAGGGTTAACTCCTATAGGAGGTTCTACCAAGGTCCAAACCTGGTTTGTGTACATGGAATCCATTTCAGATTTCATGGCTTCTAGCCACTTCTCAGACTCAGGACCAGTTATGGCCTCTTTGTAGGTCACAGGCTCATCTTGATCCATGAGTAATACATCACCCTGATCACTTATGAGATATCCATATCTCTCAGGTTGGTGACGTGTCCTGCTTGACCTACGCTGGTCTTGTTCTACTTGAGCAGGTTGCTCTTCCACAACTACTTGTGTTTCCTGCTCTAGTTCCTCCATAGGTGTTTCAATGTTTTGTGATTCTTGAATTTCTTCAAGCTCTATTTTCCTCCCACTGTTTCCTTTGGAAATAAAATCCCTTTCCAGAAAGACTCCAGTTCGAGCGACAAACACTTTGCCCTCAGAAGGATTGTAGAAGTAATATCCTCTTGTTTCTTTAGGATACCCCACAAATAAGCATTTGTCAGATTTGGGCTCAAGCTTGGTTGAAATTTGTCGTTTGACGTAAACTTCGCAACCCCAAATCTTCATGTAAGACATATGTGGTTTCTTACCACTCCATATCTCATATGGTGTCTTATCAACCTTTTTGGATGGAACACGGTTAAGTGTGTAAGCTGCTGTTAATAATGCATGTCCCCAAAAGGAGTTTGGAAGATCGGCGTGACTCATCATGGATCGGACCATGTCTAACAAGGTTCGATTTCTTCTCTCAGATACACCATTCCATTGTGGTGTTCCAGGAGGAGTAAGTTGGGATAGAATCCCATACTCTTTTAGATGGTCATCAAATTCTAGGCTTAAATATTCACCGCCTCGATCTGATCGAAGAACTTTAATATTCTTCCCTAGTTGGTTTTGTACTTCATTCTTGAATTCCTTGAACTTTTCAAAGGACTCAGATTTGTGTTTCATTAAATACACATATCCGTATCTACTGAAGTCATCAGTGAAAGTGATGAAGTACTGAAAACCTCCTCTGGCTGGTATGTTCAGTGGTCCACATACATCAGTATGTATGAGTGCCAAAAGATCATTAGCCCTTTCACCTTTTCCTGTGAATGGGGACTTTGTCATCTTTCCAATTAAACAAGATCTGCATGTCTCATATGATTCATAATCAAAAGAGTCCAAGAGTCCATCTTTATGGAGTTTGGAAATGCGTTTCTCATTTATGTGGCCTAATCGACAGTGCCAAAGGTAAGTTGGATTCAACTCATTAGGTTTCAACCTTTTAGTATTAATGTTATAAATTGGCATTTCAAGATCAAGGACATATAGTCCATTATTCATTTTTGCAGTAGCATAGAATATATCATTCAAATAAATGGAGCAACAATTGTTCTTTATTATGAATGAAAAACCAAACTTGTCCAAACAAGAAACGGAAATAATATTCCTGCTAATTGCAGGTACATAATAACAGTTCTCTAACTGAATTATTAAACCACTAGGTAAAGTTAAAACATAAGTTCCTACAGCTAAAGCAGCAACCTTTGCTCCATTGCCAACTCGTAGGTCAACTTCACCTTTTGCCAAATCTCTACTCCTTTTTAGCCCCTGCACATTAGTACAAATGTGAGAACCGCATCCAGTATCTAATACCCATGATGCAGAAGTAGATAAATTAATTTCAATAACAAAAATACCTGAATTTGAAGTCTCTACTCCATTTTTCTTATCTTCCAGGTACTTTGGGCAATTTCTCTTCCAATGTCCGGTCTTACCGCAATGGAAGCAAGTGCCCTCCTTTGCTATTCCTCCACTAGGCTTCAAAACAGGAGGAGTGGGTTTGGGTTTGGCAACTTCCTTGCCTTTCCCTCTACCACCCTGTTTGATGGGCCTCTTGTTCTGTTTCTTTCCATTACTGACCATCAGAATAGATTTCCCTTTTGTCTTCATATTCTGCTCAGCAGTTCTCAACATGCCTAGCAGTTCTGGAAGACTTTTGTCCAAGTCATTCATATTGAAATTCAGGACAAACTGACTGAAGCTCTCTGGCAACGATTGCAAGATCAGATCAATCGCAAGTTCTTTTCCAAGGGGAAACCCTAATCTGTCAAGGTTCTCCACATACCCAATCATCTTGAGTACATGGGGACTTACAGGGGCTCCCTCAGCTAACTTGCTGTTAAAAAGGGACTTTGAAACCTGAAACCTCTCATTTCTTGCTTGCTCTTGATAAAGCATTTTCAGATGTCCGATCATATCGAACGCAGACATGTTCTCGTGTTGCTTTTGCAACTCAGAGTTCATGGTAGCAAGCATGAGGCAAGCGGTTTCATTGGCATCATCGAAATGCTTCTTATAAGCATCTCTTTCTGCCTTTGATGCAGAACTAGGAGGTTCCTCCTCAGGAACTGGTGTCTCCAAGACATACAGCTTCTTATCGTGCTTGAGGACAATCCTCAGATTACGGTGCCAATCCAGGAAATTTGTCCCAGACAATTTTTCCTTATCTAGGATGGATCGCAAAATATTGTTCGATGTGTTTGTTGTCATGGTAATCTACAAGAGAAATATGAAAATATAAGTATCATTAAAACAACATATTTAATTAGGCCTTTAATCAAATATGCTCCCACTATTTTATTCAAAACAAATGACCCTCATCATTTGATTCGGAAAATCCCGTTGGAAGACTTTCTAGTGGGTCGAGATCCATGTTTCACTTTGTTTTAAGTCAGCGTTAGGCTGATTACACAAAACTAAGTTATTTAGGTAGGAACTCCTTCCAATTGTATCTCATACAACTCTCGAATATTTTCAATTGGGTGAATAACTCCTTATTCTGATCCATCACATGAATCATTCCCAATTCTTGCTTCTAAACATGTATAATCTTATTATAATTTGTTTAGTTAAGTTTGACCCATTGTTTTAGCAATTGGATATTACAATTATCCCATCACACCTTACTAATATAGAACATGCACCTCGCGTAGGCGAAACCTACAATGCTCGATACTAGTCTTGATGAGTGCTAAAATTTGGAAAGCATAAACTTAATATTTAATTTTGAGGGAATTTGTTATTAGTTTGATCTCACCGGCTTAACATGCAAAACGTCTCTCACATGCATCAACATACAATTACATGCATCAACATACATATAAAAAGATACAATTATGGCCCCTAACGCAATTGTTCTCTCAAGCCAATGAGAGAACCTAAGCTAACCTAATAACGATCTAAGCTTCTCCAAGCATGATCTCCAAGGTTATCCTCCTTTAATATTGAATACTTCCTTTTTCTTCATAACATAATATTACATTACATATAAGAAAACTCGTTTTACATACGAGGGAGTGAGATGAGAAAAGAAGTTACATAAAGAGATTGAGAGAGAGGCACGACTCGCAGGCCGCATTTAAAAATCCCAAAACAATAATAAAGGATAAACTAAGGCCATAACTGATCACCACAAATAAATAATAATAAACACACTTTTATTATTAGTTTAAAATTCCGATAATTAAATAAACTAAATTAAATTTCGGCTGATTGATCACACTTTTATGAACACTTCATTGTATTTCACGTCGTTTCCTGCACAACTTTTGTGCATTTACAACCCCAACCGGAAAAGTCTGCGGCAATACAACACTTGTACTGCCATTAATCCTAATGCAACAATTTCATGCCGTCAAACACAACTCGATTGATAACTCAATATGATAGATCAACATGTCATTGCTTCACCATACTAACGTCGGATTCCGAAGCGAATGAAAATGATGATCTTTCAAAGAATTACAATCCTTATGTGATTGAATGGTTGAAATCAAAACAGTATATCCCATATACCATCTTTGCATCAGAATTTCTTATATCTTATATAAAAGTGATCGATCTAATTGTGTAACCTATGGATGATCAATGTATCGCACAACTTCACCATACTAATGTCGGTTTCTGAAGCATAATCAACATCAATCATCCAAATCGTACACAACAGATGCCAAATTTAATTAATCGTTTATTGTTAAATTCGTTCTGTGTTTTAATCGAATCAAATACAGAAAAAAAAACGGAAATTTAACAGCTATCAGATCCATGGTTTCGTAAGTGGCTCTGATACCACTGAAGGAAAATTGCAATCTAAACGCAGCGGAAAACAAAAATTTTCCTTTAGTGATCCTTACGAATGAGCATGGTCAGTGATAGAATCGTTACCTCTTTGTGGCGATTCAGATCTTTGATGCAGCGATCACAAGCGTTGATGAAGTGCAACGCCTCTACTCAGTCCACACGAACAGCTTCCGGTCACAGTGCTAGCTGCTTACGAACGGAATTATTTGAGTGAGAATCAAAAACGAAATTGCATCAAATGAAAGCTTCATCACAAGGGTTCCTTTTATAGACTCTCTTGTGGGTTGCGGGCTAAAAGCCCAATTCACATGATCCATAATAATATTATATATTATTATAATAACTATTATTATAATAACTATTATTATAATAAATATATTTATTTTATTATTATTTTATAACCATTATAAAATAACAATAATTATTATTATATTATCCGAATTTCTATTTTTCACTTAAGTGCACCGTACCTTACGGTGTTCCTTTTATTTCTCTATCTCTCATCAAACTGTCCTTATGTGTGTGACCCTGTAGGATTTCGTAACGTTGGTAATTATATTAAATTATATATTTAACATAATAAACAGTGAGCGGTATCTAGCAACACATCACTGCTACCCAAGTCACGAAAATGTCATGTGATCTGACAAAACCTTTTTCGTGATAATATATGTTTGTACAATTACCCTTTTGCCCCTATGTCTATATTGAACACAAGGCATACACTGTGTCATCCTTGTCCAGTTCAATATTGGGCCCTTAGACATTTCTCCTGTTATGCAGGATTGGCAAATTCCATCTAGGACACTCATGTCCCTCAGCATGCTTCGTGGAGTGCCCATCAACTGTCTTTATGATCATCCAGTTACGGATAATGTTTGATCAGCAATAAAGCACCCGACTCTACATCTAGGGTCCATAGTGGTTTCAGGTCGAAGGGTGGTAATACACCATTATCACCATGAGAATAACTTATGACACTTTGCATAACATACTATGTAGTATTCTCATAGCGGGTCAATCCGGTATAAATATTACTCCTAATATTTATACCTATGTCAAGACTTGATAACCCTTTATCCATGATCCATGAGATGTGATCATCAGTCTATCTTCATAATAGTCTCAATGCTTTAATGTTATCCCACTTTGCAATAAAGCTTGACTACGGATATTTTAAGAATAATGTCTTTATGTTTAATGGGATCTCATGATTAAGTCACACTTAACATTTCATTAAACAGACTAACTATTCTAGGGACTTTATTATTCTGAAAGACAAACATAATAAAGAAATGCCTTTTATTATTAAACGAATAATCCGATACAAGTACCAAAAAGTATTGGCCTCTAGGGCTTACATCAACAGAATCTTCTGATCTTGTATCATTTTGAGTGAAGTTATATTGATCATTCTTTTCTTCAGCTTCAATCTTGATATCAGCAGATGTTCCAACATCTTCTGGGACATCTGTAGAAACATCATCAATTACCACATTTATGGACTCCATGATAACCTTTGTTCTGTAATTAAATACTCTATATGCTCTGCTGTTTATAGAGTATCCAAGGAAAATCCCTTCATCACTTTTAGGATCCATTTTTCTCCTTTGCTCCCTATCTGCCAGAATATAGCATTTACTTCCAAACACATGAAAGTACTTCACAGTGGGTTTTCTGCCCTTCCAAACTTCATATATTGTGGACAAAGTTCCTTTCCTTAAAGTAACTCTGTTATGGATGTAACAGGCAGTGTTCATAGCTTCAGCCCAAAAGTATAGAGGCAACTTTTTAGCATGAATCATAGCTCTTGCTGATTCTTGAATGGTTCTATTCTTCCTTTCAACAATCCCATTCTGTTGAGGAGTGATAGGTGAAGAATACTCATGATTAATTCCTTCTGAAGAACAGAAATCTAAGAACTTTTGATTCTCAAATTCTTTTCCATGATCACTCCTAATTCTGATCACACAGCTGGATTTTTCCCTTTGCAATCTTTGACATAATTCTTTGAATACATCAAATACATATGACTTTTCTTTGATGAAGTTTATCCATGTATATCTGGAAAAGTCATCAACCACAACATAGGCATACCTCTTACCACCAAGACTTTCAACCTGCATAGATCCCATAAGATCCATATGTAGAAGTTCCAAAACTTTGGAAGTTGTCAGATGTTGGAGCTTTGGATGGGACATCTTGGTTTGCTTGCCTATTTGACATTCACCACATATTTTGCCATCATCAATCTTCAGTTTAGGAATACCTCTTACAGCATCCATAGATATGATCTTCTTTATGCCTCTGAAATGAAGATGACCTAGTCTTTGATGCCACAGTTTCACTTCTTCTTCTTTAGCTAGAGAGCAGGTTGAAGTGAGGCTGAGATTTTGGGATTCCCACATGTAACAGTTGTCTTTAGATCTGGCTCCTTTCATGACAACCTCTTGTTCTTTGTTAGTCACTATACATTCAGATTTGGTAAAGTTTACACTGTATCCTTGATCACATAGTTGACTTATGCTGATCAGGTTAGCAGTTAAACCTTTAACTAGCAGCACATCATCTAGTCTTGGAACATCTTGACAATTCAAGGTTCCAACTCCCTTGATTTCTCCTTTAGCTCCATCTCCAAAGGTAACATACCTGGATGAATGTGATTTTAAGTTTACTAGCAAATTCTTTAATCCAGTCATGTGTCTTGAGCATCCACTGTCAAAGTACCAGTCTTCTTTAGCTGATACTCTCAGAGATGTATGTGCTATGTAAGCAGTACTTTTCTTTGACCAGATGAGATGAGATTTCTTTTGATGCCTCTGCTCTGAGTGTTGTTCAGCTGATCTCCAAGCTTGATTGTTGTTCTTGTTCTTGGATATGTGGCTTAGATCAGTCTGAATGTCAGCTTTTGGTCTCCAAACTTTCTTGATGACCTCTCTCTTCTGCTTAGGAGGTTGCTGATTTCTATGCAGCACTTTCTTGGTACCTTCCACTTTCTGCTTGGAAGGTTGCTGACACATCTGATTTGGATATCCATGTAACTTATAACAGTGAGGTTTGATATGCCCAAATCTTCCACAGTGATGGCATCTCCATCTTTGATATTTTTTCTTCATTTTGTTCTTTCCAGAATGTTGAGACATCTGTTGGAACATTATGTTTGTCTTTGTGTTCTGATGTTGGAGCATCTGTTGGGACATCTTGTTTGACTGTGTAGTTTTTGAAGTAGTTCTGCTAGAGCTTGCTTCATCTCTGTCATATCCCAGTCCACTTTTGTCCCCTGAATGTTTATTATTGCTGAGAATAACATCCAGTGTGTTTGAGCTGCTGTTCAACATTCTAACAGATTTGGACATATGTTCCAATTTAGAGTTGAGAAGGCTTACTTCACTTTTTAAGGTTTCAATGATCTCCTGATAATTTGCTTTGTCATCTTCTAAAGTCTCATTCTGCTTCTTTAGCTTTATAACATCACTGCATATTTCAGAGCTTCTTTTGTATAGATCTTTGAATGCTTGCTCAAGTTCTTCATAAGTAAGTTCTCCACAACTGGAATCACTATCATATTCACACAGTCCAGCTAGAGCAGTAATATGCTTAGCTGATTCTTCTTCTGACTCTCCTGAGTCTTCATCAGACCAGGTCACATAGAGTCCTTTCTTTTGCCTCTTTAAGTAGGTAGGACATTCAAACTTGATGTGTCCATATCCTTCACATTCATGGCATTTGACTCCTTTATCTTGACTGGTCTTTTCAGCAAACTTTGACTTTCTGTTGACATCATATGGTCTCCTGTTCTCAGAGTTTGTGTTTCTTCCACTGGATTTGGATTGGCCTTCCATTCCTCTGAGAATCTGTTTGAATTGTCTTCCAAGCAAGGCAAGGTTTTCTGATAAGCTTTTGTCATTTGCTGATTCATCATCTTCTTCTTCATCTGTATTTGACACCAAGGCTATGCTTTTGTTCTTTTTGACATTTGTGTCATTCATTCCCATCTCAAAAGTTTGAAGAGAACCAATGAGTTCTTCAACTTTCATGGAGCATATGTCTTGAGCTTCTTCTATTGCAGTGACTTTCATGTCAAATCTTTTTGGCAAAGATCTGAGAATCTTTCTTACAAGCTTTTCATCAGTCATCTTTTCTCCCAAAGCTCCAGAAGTATTGGCTATATCCAAGATGTTCATATAGAACTCATGAATTGATTCATCTTCCTTCATTCTCAAGTTTTCAAACTTGGTGGTGAGAAGTTGAAGTCTTGACATTTTTACTTTTGATGTTCCTTCATGAGTTGTTTTGAGAGTATCCCAAACATCTTTGGCCAGCTCACAATGATGTACAAGTCTGAAAATGTTCCTATCAATGCCATTGAATAAGGCATTTAAGGCTTTTGAGTTGCCTAGTGCTGAGTCTTCTTCCTCCTTACTCCATTCTTCTTCTGGTTTCAGCACTTTTGATCCATCTTTGGTGTCTTGGACAGGATGATCCCATCCAACATTAACTGCTCTCCATGCCCTGTTGTCAAGTGACCTTAAGAATGCAATCATTCTTGGCTTCCAGTAGTCATAATTAGATCCATCCAGTATAGGTGGTCTATTTACTGACCCTAAATCTCTGTCCATGTTACAGAATTTGTATTCCCTAGATCTCACCCAGTATAAACAGGCAGGGTGCCTGCTCTGATGCCAATTGAAATTCTGTGATCAGGTATGAGATGTCCTAAGAGATGTCCCAACACTTAATAGGACATTTGACAAATTTAACCAAAACTTAAACAGCAAGAAAAGTAAACAACACAGAAGTTTGTTAACCCAGTTCAGTGTATAACCACACCTACATCTGGAGGCTACCAAGCCAGGAGGAAATCCACTATTAGTAATATTAATTCTAGACTTAAACCACCCTATTTAATCTATCACTTAATACTTACCCAATGCAATTTCTACCTAAGACTCACTTAGATAAGAGTACCCTACTCACTCCCCCTTAATCACACAGTGATCAAGTTTACAAGTTTACTGAAATTGAAGACATCCTTCAAACAAAACAGCTTGATCTTACTTAACAGTTTCAATCAAGTCACAAATGCACTTTTGCTTAAAAGCTCATAAAGTGGTACAATTAAAACAACCTGCTATTAAAAACACTAGACACCCTATTTTTAACTTCTGAAATTCGTACTCAATTCTATGAGTTTATGTTGCTTAAATAGGTATCTGAATTTTGGGCTTTCTGTAGAAAGATCCAGCCCTAATGTGCAGCAGCTATCACCTTGAATTTAGGGTTTGTTACCTCCTAGATTCTAGGTGCATTAGGTCTTCTGTTTTAAACTGAAACTTCAATATAAAACTCCCTACAGATGCGCCTTGTTCTGTTTTTATCCATCATTAATTAATTCCAGATAAATCTCCTTAAATATCTCTGATCAGTTAATCATTAATTAATTCTGGTAGCAGGTCTGAGATGTCTCAACATCTGTTGGGACATCCTGAAAAACTGAACTTAAGTCATTTACACAATGTCCCAACATCTGGTAGGACATCCTGAAATAAGTTCACATACTCTGTTTGATAATGTCCCAACATCTGATAGGACATTCTGAACTGAATTCAACATTTCTTGTTTGGTCAAAAATTCTGCCAATTCTTAAACATCTACAAATCCTTTAACTTAAAACAGGAAGAGAGCAAGAAGAATAGAGGAAAGGGAACTTGTTTTAATTGTGGTAAATCTGGACATTACAAGACGGAATGTCCTATGAAGAAAAAGGATAAAGGAAAAGCTCCTCCAAAATGTCACACTAAATAAAGAAGAGCTTATATTGCTTGGGAAAGTGATAGTGATTCGTCAAGCACACAACGTTCAAATGATAGTGATTAAACCGCTAATTTGTGTCTTATGGCTCACACCAATCACCATTCCTACCACAAGAAGAAAAACCATAATAAAAAGGTAAAACAAGCATACTATAATAACTTCCCCTCTATGTCTCTTTCTAAACTGAGAACAGATTTTGAAAAAATGCATAACGAAGCTTTAGATTCTTTTAAAAGACTAGCTTCAGATAAACATATTTTGTCATTTTTAGAATGCAAAGTACAATATGCTGAAAAAGATTTAGAAAGATTGAAAGCTAGTATTGCAGAAAATTCAAAAGACATTGATATTAATGGATGTAATAAACTTAGGTATTGTGAATCTTGTCACATTTGGCAACGAAAGGTTAACACTCTTAAGGTCAAGTTGGAAAACGCTTTACAACCTAAGATTACTTACACCGTTGATTCAAGGTTGTTTAAAAAGTCATTAAATCCACCATATGCAAAATACTCTTTTATACCAAAGGATTTAATGAACAAAAATAAACAACGACATCATCATGGTTCATTTCATTATTGTTGTCGTGCTGGCCACACCATTGAAAAGTGCAAGTTTAAGAGATTTCTTGTTCCTAAAGGCATTTATCAATGGAAGCCTAAAGGCAACCATGTTACCACTTATCCTCATGGACCCAATGAAAATTGGGTACCTATTTCCCTCTTTTGATATTGTAGGATGAGTGTCTTGCATTCGTAGATAGAAGATGGTTTCTTGACAGCGGGTGTTCAAGGCATATGACGAGTGACATATCGCTTTTTATTGACTTCAAAGCAAAGAAGAAGGGATATGTTACTTATGGAGACAATAACAAAGGAGCAATTCTCGGCAAAGGTAGTGTAGGTAATCCCTCTACCACTACTATTTCTTATGTCCATCTTGTAGAGGGACTTAAACACAATTTGTTAAGCATTAGTCAATTGTGAGACAAAGGTTACAAGGTTTCTTTCACAAACACTTGCTGCATAATTGAACATGCTGAACAAAATGTTGTGTTTAAGGGTGTAAGAGTAAACAATATCTATATTCTTGATCTTTTGGATGTATCTTTAACAAGCACTAAATGTCTAGTCACCTTGAATGATGATTCTTGGCTTTGGCATAGACGTTTAGCGCATGTTAACTTCAATTTGCTCAATAAGGTTGCATCTAAGGATCTAGTAGTCGGTCTTCCAAAAATAAAATTTTCAAAAGACCACCTATGTGATGCGTGTCAAATGGGAAAGCAAACAAGGGTATCCTTTAAATCTAAAAACATAATTTCAACTTCAAGACCCCTTGAACTTCTCCATATGGACCTCTTTGGACCTTCTAGGACCAAGAGCTTAGGTGGAAATTATTATGGTTTCATAATCGTTGATGACTACTCTAGATTTACTTGGACTATATTTCTTCATAGAAAAGAAGAAACTTTTTCTGCTTTTAAGAGTTTTGCAAAACTGTCCCAAAACAAAATGAATTCTAAAATAGTTACAATTTGAAGTGATCATGGAGGTGAATTTCAAAATTACCTCTTTGATAAGTATAGTGACAAGTATGGCATTGAGCATAACTTTTCAGCTCCTCGAACTCCACAACAAAATGGCGTTGTGGAGCGCAAAAATCGCGTTTTAGAGGAATTGGCAAGAACAATGCTAAATAAGGGTGGATTACCAAAATACTTTTGGACTGATGCAATTAGCACAACTTGTTATGTTTTTAAACAAGATTCTAATTCTCCTTATTTTAAACAAAACTCCTTATGAGATTTTAAAAGGAAGAAAGCCAAACTTGTTGCATCTTCACGTATTCGGTTGTAAGTGCTTTGTTTTGAATAATGGTAAAGAAAATCTTGGGAAGTTTGATGCAAAAGCTGATGAAGGTATTTTTCTTGGATACTCTCAATAAAGTAAAGCATATAGAATATATAATAAACGTTTACTTTCTGTTGATGAATCTGTCCATGTTTCGTTTGATGAGTCTTATCCGAAAAAGTGTCGGAAAAGGTATGTCTTTTGATGATGCAGGAGTACCTACAGAAGAGATACTCAAGGAAGCCGTAACTGAGATTGATAAATCCACAACAGCTACCAAAGAAAAGGAGGAAGATACTAGTCCTGAAAAAGATAAGGAAGAAGGGACAGTTGAGGTGAACAACCTTCCACCAGCTTGGAGATCTTCAAAAGACCATCCCATTGATAACATTTTGGGAGATATTTCAAAGGGAGTATTAACTCGTTCTAAAATAAGTAATTTGTGTTCTCACTTTGCTTTTGTTTCACAAGTAGAACCAAATAATTCCAAAGAGGCCTTGATTGATGAATTTTGGCTAATGGCCATGCAAGAAGAGCTTAATCAATTTAAAATTAATGACGTTTGGGAACTTGTTCCTCGTCCGCGAGATCATCATATCATAGGTACTGAATGGATTTTTAAGAATAAGCTTGATGAAAACAGAGTGATAACTAGGAACAAGGCATATTTAGTAGCACAAGGGTATAACCAAGAGGAGGGCATAAATTATGAGGAAACGTATACTCCAGTTGCTCGCCTTGAAGCTATACGTCGTTTGCTTTCCTATGCGTGTTCTATGAATTTCAAGCTTTACCAAATGGACGTAAAGAGTGTGTTTCTAAATGGTGTCATAAATGAAGAGGTATATGTCTCACAACCTCCTGGTTTTGAAAATTCTGAATATCTAAATCATGTTTACAAATTAAAACGGGCTTTGTATGGCCTTAAGCAAGCCACTAGGGTTTGGTATGAAAGACTAAGCAAATTTTTACTTGATCATGGATATTCAAGAGGTAAAATGGATAATACACTTTTCGTTAAACACAAAGGAAAGCACATTCTTTTAGTTCAAGTTTATGTAGACGATATAATTTTTGCTTCAACTAACATACACTTGGTTGAAGAGTTTTCTAGTGTTATGCAGGGTGAGTTTGAGATGAGTCTCATGGGGGAGCTAACTTACTTCCTAGGTCTCCAAATAAAGCAGCTTGATGAAGGTACAACAGTATGTCAAACAAAATACTGCAGAGAACTGCTCAAGCGCTTTGGAATGAATGACTCAAAATCAATCGATACCCCTATGCCTACAAATGGTAACTTGGATAAATATGAACACGGTAAGAGTGTTTATGTGAAAAAGTATAGAGGTATGATTAGATCTCTTTTGTATCTTACTGCTTCTAGACCGGATACCATGTTTAGTGTTTGTATGTGTGCACGATATCAATCAAATCCTAAGGAGTCTCACTTAAAAGCTGTCAAGCGTATATTCAGATACCTTCATGGAACATCTAAATACGGGCTTTAGTACTCCAAAGGAAGCGATTGTAGCTTAGTAGGTTACTCTGATTATGATTTTGCTGGCTGTAAATCAAATAGGAAAAGCACTAGTGGTACTTGTCACTTGTTTTCAAATTCTTTAGTAAGTTGGCATAGCAAAAAAACAAGTATTTGTGGCATTATGTACTACAGAGGCTGAATATGTTGCAGTCGGTAGTTGTTGCGCTCAGATTTTGTGGCTAAAACAACAACTGCAAGACTTTGATATTGAACTTAAACGTATTCCAATAAAGTGTGACAACACTAGTGCCATTAATCTCACTAAGAATCCAGTTTTACACTCACGCACTAAACATATTGAGATTAGACATCACTTTCTTCGCGATCATGTTGAAAAAGGAGACATTGTATTTGAGCATGTTGATACTAAAAACCAACTTGCTGACATTTTCACTAAACCCCTAGGAACGGAACCATTCTTCAACATTCGTCGTGAATTAGGGATTCTAGATCTCTCATCATTAGTCTCTTAAGTTCATTTGATTTTTTTTTATCGTGTCTGTTGAGATTTGATTGTAGACTTCACTCAAACTTCATGGGAATACATCAATGGATGTAATATTGTTCCTCTCTATATCTTGTTGAAATTGTGTAATTAATGTTTGTTAGAACAAATTGTTTTCGTCTATTTGTACTTCTTTACATATGAGTGTTTGAGCATTACTAATTGTTGTGAATTATACTTGAGCATCATTAAAATGACATGATTCATACTACATATTAAATGGTTTGTTAAAAAATTACTTAAATATGTGAGTTAGCATCAGTATGTATTGATACATCAGACTTATGTATTGATACATCAGGTTTATGCATTGATACATCAACTTATGTATTGATACATTCATCCTTTGTATCGATGCATTCGTGTCTTGTGTCGACACATGTTTCTTTTTCTTTTCAATTTTTCAAACATGTTATAGTATGTATCGATGCAATCATGCTTTGCATCGATACATAGCATTTTTTTGGGGGATATATTCGCAAAATGAATCAATACATAATGATATGCATCGACGCATACTGATTCAATCTCTTTAAATTCACAAATTGTATCGATACATACTGTTATGCATCGATGCATACTGATTCAATTTCTTTAAATTCACAAATTGTATCGACACATACTAGTATGCATCGATGCATACTGATTAAAATTCCTTTTATTTAATCTTTTGTATCGACACATCAACATCCATTTATGTCATTTGCAGCAGTTATACACATCTCATTTCATTACATACTCTTAACCCTAAAAGTTATCCCCTCTTCATCTTCAAAACCCTAATTTCATCACCATGCCTCCAAGAACAATCCTTCCTCGGTCAAAAGGTAAAGGCAAAGCAAAAGAGCATGTTGGTTCTTCCTATCAATCTCCTCCTACTCTAGATATTCCTCCAACTGCTCTATCTATCCTTCATCCTGCCTTGGCTACTGAGTTTGAAGAAAATTTCAAGACAAGGTTAGTCATGAAACCTCATGTCTTCAATACGGATGATGCTCTTACTTTGTTTCTGAATGAAGTTGCTGATCTGCTAAATGAACAATCTCTTGGGTCATTTTTTACTGCAAATGATGAGTATCATGAGGATTTCATTCGTGTTTTTTATGCTGGTCTTAAAACTGGTAGAGGTTACATGTTTAAGTGCTCTATTGGAATTAAGACTTATTCCTTTGAGGCTGCTGATTGGGACACGGTGTTCCAAATTCCATTTTCGTGTCCGGATTTGAAGTCTTGGCATGATCAGAAGTTCGACACTGCATTTCAACTAAAAGACTATGTTGGCTCTATGCTAAAATTGGAAAGGCCTTTAGGTGAGGATGAGAAAATTACTTCTGGTATGATTAAGAGTGTTCCTAGAATTTTGCATTGGATTGTCTCGCATATTCTGCGTCCACTATCTGGTGGACATTCTCGTTTGGACAGACCAGACATACATCTGTTGTATCTACTGCAGAAAAAGGTTAAGTTGAATTGGCCAAATTATTTTGTGAAGCGCATGTTTCTTGCACGCAACAGTTCTAAGAACATCACTCTTGGTTTTGCTGCTCAGATTATGAGGATCATCAAATATTGGAAAGTTGTCCTGCCTCTTGTTCCTCTTATATCTCCCTCCATTGCTCAAGAATTCAACAGTGCTACTCTATCTCACATGGGATACCAGTGGGATTTGGAGCGTCGTTGTTATTACTTTTTCGAAAGAGGATCCAGAACAGGAGTTTACAATTTTGATGTACCTTCTGAACAAATTGTTATGGCTGACGATCCAAGAGATGAAGAAATGGAGGATGTCAATGAAGAAAATGCTCCTGACACAAAATGCTAATACTGCTTGGGGTGAGTGGGTGCCACAAAGGTGGTCTCCTACTAACTATGAACCTGAACCTACGGTTCCTCCATTTTCTGCTGCTCAATCATCTTCTACACCTCCTGCATATCTTACTCAAATGTTTGAGCAGATGGATATTGCAAATCAGGCCCGTCATGAAGAAGCTCGTACTTGGCATGTTCAACAAACCGAGTGGCACAACGAGCACCGTGAGTGGCATGATGAACACACTCTTATGTACCACAACCAACACTCATGGCACACGGACTTGGTCAAATGGCATCAAGTCTTCTACAATGAGATGTCGGGATTTATGGATGATTGTCGTGCACATCCAGGCATTATGGAAAGATTTAGAAGTACTGAGGTTTAGAATCGGTTCATGCATTACAACTTCATGGGGAAAAATCCAGATGAGATGCCTCATCCACCTCGTCCACCAAGTTTCAGAGATCCCGATAGAGCTGATGAGGAGTCTTGTGGAGGCTATAATCCTCATTAAACCATCATTATATCTCTGCATTGCATCATCATCATATCATATTTATGTTTCTTAAGTTTCTTTTAGTCTAATGCTTAAACTTTGTATGTTTTCTTTGTTATTCATAACTCTTCTAAGTACTTCAATGCTTTTCTTTTTGCTTCATTGTATTGTTTGCCCTTTATTTTTTTTAGCTCCATTCTTTGTGAATGTTTAGCTTATATATATATATATATATATATATATATATATATATATATATATATATATATATATATATAAATATATATATATCCATCTTGCTGGTTATTGCTAAATTCTTCTTCGCCTAGACTGTTTTTCTCTTCTTTTTTATGTTGACAAAGGGGGAGAAATGGATGTGACAGTTGACAGCAATGCACAAACTCAGGGGGAGAGTTTTTTTTTTTACATCTTGCAAAATTTGCCATCATCAAAAAGGGGGAGTTTGTGAGCAATTCTCTCTTTTGGATTAGTTTTGCATGATAGCAAATTTCTATGCCTTTTGCTTTTTGTGCATTAATATAACTTTGATTTTTGACTTATGAATTGGCACATATCATAAAAAATAGCTTAAAAACAATTTTAATCATGTATGTATCGATACATGTTGGCTTGCATCGATACATGTCTTTTAAAAACACTAAAATTGGTTTTTGTACTGTATGTATCGATTCATACGATTGTTGTATCGATTCATACGATTGTTGTATTGATTCATGTTTCCTTTGTATTTCTGGAAACAAACTATGTATCGATTCATTCGCATAATGCATCGATACATGCTATATTTCAGTTTCTGAAAAATTAGCCTTGTATCGATACATTCGTATCATGCATCGATTCATGCTGATATTATGTTTCTGAATTTTTACATTGGTTCAGTATGTATTGATACATACCTCCATGTATTGATACATAGCATTTGGAAAATTCACATGTATCGATACATGCATGTCTTGTATCGATTCCTAAGTTTGTTTCTTTTCTAACAACTTCTGTTATGTGTATATAAGCTCTTGTCAAGTCAGTTTTTAAGGTGTAACACAGGTCAACAAATTGAAAGGGAAGAATTGAAGAACACACAGTCAAAGAGAGGTTTGAATGTGCAATCAATCGGTTAGCCGTATTCGAAATATAAAAGAGACTTCATCTTCATCATCTTCTCAAACTCCTTAATTCAAGAACATCAACACATAATCTTTCTTGTTCTTCAGATTAACGGATCAACGAGATAACGTTCAGTGGTACGATCGTGGTTCTAGCTGAGTTGAAGATTGGAAGGGGATTTCGAGGAAAATCCATCTGGTTTGTCCTTCAAGAACGGACGTGTTCTTGAGGGTTTGTGAGTCACGTTTACAGAATAGATTCAGCCGCAGCGTAAGGTTTAGAAATCGGGTTATTTCGAAAACAGATCGTGGAACCGGTGAATTGTTTGTAATACTTGCATGAAAGTCTTGATCGTGCTTGATCAAGTGAAGGTTCATACAATAGGAAGATCTTTGTGTTTAGATTTCTGGTTTTTGTATTGCAACCTTGTAAAAGACATAATCAGCATTATTGATATAAAAGTTCTCAATTTTGGTTTGAAATTGAGAGGGAGACGTACCCACACGCGAGGACGAACGTGGGGAACTTCCTTACCAAATCTCTGAGTATTGTATTCTCTCTCTAACTCTATTTTAGTTTTCATTTTTTTTATTCATTGGAAATAGCCTTTAGTGATAAGTACATTCAATTGTTTATCATTCGTGTGTTCTAGTCTTTGTCATCTCAATATCAAATCTAGCATTGTATCGCATGTCCGGTTTTCAAGTGGTCGGTTCAGAATAGACGGAAGTCGATTCGGGACCATAGTTTTTCCGGTAATTTTCAAAAACTCTGAAAAGTTTTATTAAAACCTTGTGAACAAGGAGGTGATCTATTCACCCCCCTCTCGATCACTAGCCACACCGTCTAACAGATAGTCTTACCCTTGAAAGGATATATAAGAACATGAATGACTTAGTCTAGGGTAGGTACCTCATAGTTACTTGCTCACTCTTCAAAACGAAAATACTTTTCACACCGCACTATTTTCAAACATTTTCAAACAAGGCTTTGTATACATCCATACGAGGATCATTACAAAGTACTTAGAAAAATTTCAAACACACACTTCACCTTTTCAAAAACATTTAAGTGAGCTAAGTAACTAAGAGCCCATGGATAACCATGGATATAAAGGGTGCTAACACCTTCCCTTTATATAACCTACCCCCCGAACTCAAGTCTTTTAAAATAGGTCTTTCCTGTTCTTTTATGTTCTTTCCACTTGGATAAAATAAAAGTCGGTGGTAACTCTTGCTATCCGCAACATTTATAGAAAGTCAGTTCTCCCACCGTGTTACACTTCCACTTGTAGAAATACTATCCGGGTCAACTTTGTAAGGATACCATCCAAGCTTAAGGAGTTAGTCTCAAAAGTTCCTGAAAGCTCCCAATTCATCAAGAAGCATGGTTATCTACTTGACTTGGTTACCTCGGTGTTTTATGAAGATATGATGATTGTCCTATTCTAGTTATTCGATCCTAAACACCATTTCTTCACATTTCCCGATTATCAACGGGTGCCCACAATGGAAGAATTCTCCAAACTACTTGGTGTGTGTAACATGATGGGAGAACTGACTTGGGTGTTTTTGTTTAACAAAAACGTGTGTGGATAGCAAGAGTCGCCACCGACTTTTATTTTATCCAATTTAGGAAAGATTATAAGAGAACAGGAAAGACCTTAAAAGATTTGAGTTCGGGGGGTAGGTTATATAAAGGGAAGGTGTTAGCATCCTTTATATCCATGGTTATCCATGGTCTCTTAATTACTTAGCTCACTTTAACTTGTTTGAAAAATGTGTAGTGTGTGTTTAGAAAATTTTCAGATGTCTTTGTAATGATCCTCGTATGGATGTATACAAAGTCTTGAGTTTGAAAAGATTTTCAAAAGTGGGGTGTGAAAAGAATTTTTTTTGAAAATGTGAGCAAGTAATTAAGCGCTACCTACCCTAACTTGGTCTTTCATGTTTCTCTATTTCCTTTCAAGGGTAAGACTGTCCTTACTATTAAGAAGTAAGTAGTCATTACCTTGGATTTATTAAGGGACGGGCGTAGCGTCATCATATGGTTAGAGAAAGCAACTTGTAGGGGTGTCTTTAGCAATTCATAGGACTATCATCATTTTTTCCGCAGGGTCATCGAGGGACAAGATCATTTGTTTATTCATAGGCAACTCGAAGGGATTATGATCTTTTTTAATTTTGAAGGGACTTGATGATTTATTTGTAGGGACATTTTCTTAAGACACCCCTATTTTCGAGGGACTTGACAATTTATTGAGGCAAACAAGAGGGATAACCCTAGGAGGTGCAAATGGCGATCGTAGAACGATCGACTTATGTGTGTGAATCTTGTTTTCAGATATTTATCTTAAAATTAATTATCTAAGTCCATATTGATTTTTAATTATTCTTTGCACGTCCTAGATTACTAACCACACAGTGAGTATATACAAAAATTAAAGGCAGAAATTAAAAGTTCATACACTATTACATGGCTTCGGGGCAGTTACATAATAATCAGACAAAATTTTAAACCTAATTATTACAAATATGAAGCAATTACATAATAATAACGAAAAATAAATGAATTACATAAAAATAAATAAAAGACTTTAATTTAAAGTAGAATAAAATAGAAAATAAGTTTGAAAAGGGTTTGCAAATTAAGTTTAAAAAAATTAGGGTTAGGGTTTGAGAAAAAATTTAAGGTTTAAAGAAAAATTAGGGTTTTGAGGTTTAGGGAAAAATTTTAGGGTTTGTGGCGAAATCATCAGGTTTTTTAGGAAAAATCAGGGTAGTTAGTTATGAAACCTAAATAAATGAAACCTTAATAAAATAAATTAATTTATCATTATATAAAAAAAATTAAGAATTAGTATGGAATTATTTTTTAAGAAAATATTAGAAAATGATTAGGTTATTTAAATTATTGGTTAATTAATATTATTAATTAGAAAAAATAAATTAAAAAAGAAAATGTAGGAAAAAACCAGGTATTGTCAAAATGTTGGGGTGGGTGTTGAACCCACGCCCTCAGCTCTGAAACCTTCACATTCGTCCACTGGGCCAAGCGTGTCTGATGTAAATATTCCTGAAACAAATACAATATATGCTAAAACAAGTAAAATGAACTAATTATAAAAAAAACATGCTGAAGGCTGGGTTTGAACCCATGCCCTCAAAGCGATATCCCAAGACTCTAATCACCAAACCATGTGCGCCTTGCTGATAAGTATATAGAGTCAATGAATAAATAAAACAACTTAAAATTTGAATTTTTGCAGTGCGCCATTCATCATCTTCTACCTCCAGACATGCGGATTTTCCTGCAAAATTGGTTACAAGCTTTGCTGCGAATTTATTTTTGTAGGGAATCCTATGTTTTTTCAAACATCACATAACAAGTACGATTAGATCAAATTAATAACATCAAAAGACTCCTCATAACCTGTACAATCCAAATATATCATCAAAGGGTCTTTAAATTGCTTAAATCAAGAAGCCCCAAATTAGAGCTTGGAACCCTAATAATGGTGGAACACGAATCCGGCCATGAAACTTCAAAGCAATTGTCTAGAAAGTTTCTATACAGTAAAACAAACATTATTATATCATCAAAATCAATTAACAATGCAAGGATTAATGTAATCGAAAATCAAGAAAAACATAAAGAAAACGGGTTAAGTTTGTATGATATCATGGCATATTGATGATGGTGATGATTGCAATGCATTCAGGAAGTCTCAAGGAACATAATGGTGCCTTTCAAACCTTTTGAAACCTCTTAGAATGGTAAAACCAAAAATCAATTTTTTCTTATAAATTTGGAGTTTGAAAGTGCTCCTCTTGCCTCTGAATTCGTCCTCAATCCTTATGGCTTTGTTGGATATATGTTGTGAGGCATTTAGTTTAAGAGAATTGGGCCTTTGGGTGATGGATTTGTGTTACTTGTGGATGAAGAAATTACCTTGCCAAATTTGTTCAAAAATCAAATGTAAACATGCTATATTGGTCTTGCACGAATTTGGAAGAGTTCAATCATCTTAATCACCAAATATTTGATCCAAAAATAACTCTTAGATCAAATATTTGATTTTTCATAATTTCTTTCAATTAAAATTGAATTTTAATGATTAAAATCCAATATAATATAAAATAAATAATAAATATCAGAACAATTGATCATTGGGTTGTGCATGACCTCATCTTCAATTTTGGGTTGAAACATTATAGGCCCATTTGAGGAAATCTTGAGTTTAGACCCTTTTTGCTTCATATACATCCTCAAAATTGTCCAACTTCCACAATGCAGAACTCCCTCGATTTTTATCCCATGAAGGTGTTCTAGGACGTTTAATAAAGCTTAAAGTTTCATCTAACTTCTTATTTTGGTCTCATGTCCATATCATTTTCCATTTTTAATTTATGAGCTTTTGAAAAAGTTGACTTTTTGTTGACTTTCAAAAAGACCTGTAATGTTTTGGCTCATACCTCTCAAATGAAGCATTTTTGGACTTGGCTTGTGAGACACAAAGTTGTAGAGAATTAAATTTCCTTCAAAATGAGCTTTGGATATGAAATTTTTGACAAAGCATGTGAAAGTTATGGCTTGTCAAAGTTTAGTTGACTTCTCTTGCAATAACCCTAATTTAGTAACTCTTGATTCTTGATGATTCTAAGGTTTCCTTGATGAACTATGATTAACCCTTGATCAAATGATGAATTTCACCTCATAATCTTGATGTTGACCAAAAATATTGAAGTTTGACTTTATGTTGACCACAGTTGACTTGTTGACCAAGTTAACTGATTTTTAAGTATCTGAGCATCTGACTGACCAATCTTATGTGGAAGGCCTTGAAACTTGACATGATGATTCTTTGAGGTATATGGGATGTCATGAAGTCCACTTGAGGCTTTGTAAGTCCATTTTTCCTTGTGAAATTCAAAACCCTAGTTTCAGATCCATTGCTTAGGAGAAGGCTTTGTCTGATGAAACCTTGAATCCTTTTGAGCAATTGTGAATCTTATGATCATCAGGAGACCGCTTGAGACACATTGTCTTTAAAATGGGAGGGAAAATTTTGGGGTACAACAGCTGCCCCTGTTCAATTTTCTGACACCTGAGGAGTTTGATTGGCACGTACGTCATTCGTGACTTGAAGGTTGAAGAGGATTGAACACTAAAGCCCAAAAATTTGCACTCGCCGGTGCGTAAAGTAACATTGTTGGTTGATTGTATTGCTTGAATGGGCTTAAATATGCCATTCGGAGTAAATGAAGATGGGCATCTATAAGCCCATCTCTGAATACTCCGAATGGCATCTCTAAGCCCATTCAAGCAATACAATCAACCAACAATATTACTTTGCTCACCGGCGAGTGCAAATTGTTGGGCTTAAGTGTTCAATCCTCTTCCACCTTCAGGTTACAAATGGCGTACATGCCAATCTAATTCCCCAGGTTTCAGAAATTGAACAGGGGAAACTGTTGTACCCAAAAATTTGCCCTCCCATATTCAAGATAATGTGTCTCAAGAGGTCTCTTAATGGTCACAATATTCTCAATTTCTCAAAGGATTCAAGGTTTCATCAAGCAAAGCCTCATTCTAAGCATTGGATCTTAAACTAGGGTTTTGATGTTATCAAGACAAATTGAACTTCTAAATCCTCAAATGGAATTCATGAGATCCCATATACCTCAAGGAATCCTCATGTCAAGTTTCAAGACTTTCCCTACAAGATTGGTCAGTAAGATGCTCAGATACTTAAAAATCAATTAACTTGGTCAACAAGTCAACTGTGGTCAACATAAAGTCAAACCTCAAGATTTTTGGTCAACATCAAGATTATAAGGTGAAATTCATCATTTTATCAAGGGTTGATCATGATTCATCAAGGAAACCTCAGAATCATCAAGAATCAGAAGTTACTAAATTAGGGTTTTTGCAAGAGAAATCAACTGAACTTTGACCAGCCATAACTTTCACATGCTTCATCAAAAATTTCCCATCCTAAAGCTCATTTTTAAGGAAATTAAATTCTCTACAACTTTGTATCTCACAAGCCAAGTCCAAAAATGCTTCATTTGAGAGGTATGAGCCAAGACATTACATGTCCTTTTAAAAGTCAACTTCTTCCAAAGCTCATAACTTAAAAATGGAAAATCATATGGACATGGGACCAAAAGGAGAAGTTATAAGACACTCTAAGATTTCTAAAAGGTTCTAGAACACATTCATGGGATAAAAATTGAGGGAGTTATGCATTGTTGAAGTTGGTTAATTTTGAAGAGGTGTATGAAGCAAAAAGGGCCAAAACTCAATATTTCTCCAAATGGGCCCATAATATTTAATCCCAAACTTAAATATGAGACTATTCACGAACCAATGATTAATTTTTCTGATTTTTATTATTTATTTTATATTATATTGAATTTTAATCATTTAAATTAAATTTTAATTGAAATAAATCATAAAAAATCAAATATTTGATTCCAAAATTATTTTGGGATCAAATATTTGATGATTAAGATGATTGATCATGGCCAAATTCGTACAAGACAAAAATAACATGATCTTATATGATTTTTTTGACAATTTTGGCAACTTGGTTTCTTCACCGACAAGTAATCACAAATCCATCTCTCAAAGCCCAAAAATCTTAACCTAATTACACTACTGCATAAGCACAACAAGACCAAAAGACCTGGGACGAAAAAATTAAGAGAAAGAACCACTTCAAAAGTTTCAATGTTTCATCAAAATTTCAAAATCTGATTTCCATTATCCAAATTGTTTCTAAGCATTTGGAAGGTTGAAACCGATTCATTGGAGCATTCTAGACCTACTCTGATCACCATCATCATCATCAAGCTCATACAAAAACGCATGAACCGAACTTATTTTGTTTTCTATTTTTCTTGATTTTCGATTACAAACTTTGATGTATAATTAATTGGTTTTTATCATTGTTTCTTGTTTGTAAGATGGTATAGAAACTTTCTAGGCGATTAGGTTGGAGTTTCATTGCATGATTCGTGGTATGCCATTGTTAGGGTTTCGAAAATGCAAAATTGGGAATCTTAGGTCAAGACGATTTCACCTGAAATTGACACACTATTTGGACCTAGAAGACGAGATTTGACTGATTTGAACAATTAAAACGCATTTATTTTGTGTATTTTGCATATTTGTTTTCGCAGGACATGTAGTGACGGACAAAATCCGTCACTACAAGCTTCAGTGACAGGCGACTGTAACTAAAAGTCTAACTGGACGCTTCAACGAAGAAGAAGGTTATGGCGCGCTTTTGTAATTTGAAAATTAGGTATTTTTTTTTATAATTTATTTGTTTTATCTTATTAACATCTGCGCACAGGTGGTCTGGTGGTTGGAAGCTTGGAATATGAAGTGGAGGGCGTGGGTTCAAACCCAGCCTCCAACTTTTTTTTACAAACTTACTTTCTTTTTCCTATTTTCTTATTTCTTTTCCTTAATTAATTTAATTAATCATAATTAATTCTAATTAACCCTTAAAACTAACTACTTCTAAATATTTTTCTTAAAATAACTTTTGCAAATAAACTTTTAATTTTATTTTTTTTTACATAATTATTTTTATCTAATTAATTTATTAGATTTCTTTAAATTAATTTGGGTAATTGAGGTTTAGGTTAGTTAACAACCCTTATTTTTCTGAACACTGATTTTTCTAAATCTCGATTTTTCTAAACCCTAAATATTTTCTAAATCCCTATTTAGTCATCCCTAATTTTATTTTACTAACCCTGATCAAACCCTAATTTTTTCATTAAAAATTTTTTCTTTTCTAATTTAATCTTATTTGCTTTATTTATTTTCAGAAAATTGTATATGATTGTCTTCTTATGTAATTTATTTTTCCGCTCGATTATGTAATTGCCTCTATCATGGAATAGCTTAGGTTTAATTTTCCGCCTTTATTTTCCGCATCGATTATTATGTAATTTTCCCAAAGCCATGTAATAGCGTAGGATTTTATTTCTGCTTTTTATTTTTCGTAAAAAATTTAAATGTGTGGTTAGTAATTTAGGGAGTGCGAAGATTGAATGAAAAATAATTGGACTTAGATCACTAATTACAAGATAAAATAATTGAAACTGATATTCACACACGTAAGTCGATCGTTCCACGATTGCCATCTACACCTCCTAGAGTTTCCCCTCTTGGTTGCCTTCAAAACATGGTAAAGTTCCTCGAACATGGGGGTGTCTTAATAAATTTCCATATAGATTAAAAATCATCATTGTCCCTTCAAGATTAAAAGATCATAGTCCCTTTGAAGTTGCCTATGAAAAAATGATTTTTTTCCCTCGATGACCCTACAAAAATGATGATAGTCCCTTCGAATTATTAAGACACCCCTACATGTTGCCTTCAATGACCATACGATGACCCTACGCCCGTCCCTTATCAAATCCAAGGTAATGACTACTTACGCCTTAATAGTAAGGACAATATTACCCTTTGAAGGAAATAAATAACAAGAAAGACAACCTTAGGGTAGGTAGCACTTAATTACTTGCTCACTCTTTCAAAACACTCTTTACACCCCACTTTCCAAAATATTTTCAAACTAAACGCTTTGTATGCATCCATACGAGGATCATTACAAAGTTAAAAACTCTTGAAATATTTTTCTAAAGACACCTCCACTATTTTTCAAACAAAAGTAAAGTGAGCTAAGTAATTAAGAGCCCATGGATAACCATGGATACAAAGGGTGCTAACACCTTCCCTTTGTATAACCTACCCCCCGAACTCAAAATCTTTCTAAGGTCTTTCCTGTTGTTTTATTACCTTTCCTAAGTTGGATAAAATAAAAGTCGGTGGCAACTCTTGTTATCCGCAACATAAATAAAAAGTCAGTTCTCCCACCGTGTTACAAGCATCTTATGCCAACGTCACCAAGAAAGTGGTGGCCAAATTTCAAAAAAGATACATTATATATAGATACAGAGTGCCCGAAAGGATCATTATTGATAATGGTTCTAATCTTAACAACAAGATGATGGCTGAGTTATGTCGGGACTTCAAAATACAACATCAAAATTCTTCTCCTTACCGGCCAAAGATGAATGGCGCAGTCGAGGTAGCTAATAAGAACATCAAGAAGATTGTGCATAAAATGGTTGCCACTTACAAAGATTGGCATGGGATGTTACAATTTGCTTTGCATGGGTACCGAACGTCAGTCAGGACGTCTACTGGGGAAACACCTTTCTCACTTGTGTATGGTATGGAATATATCCCACCTGTTGAAGTTGAGATCCCCTCCTTGAGGGTAATGATGGACGTCAAGCTTGACGAGGATGAATGTGTACGCTCCCAGTACAGTCACTTATGTTTGATTGAAGAGAAAAGGCTTGCAGCTATCTTCCATGGTCAGTTATATCAGAGCCGGATGAAAAAGGCATTCGATCAGAGAGTGCGTCCTCGGGAATACCAAGTTTGTGAGCTTGTACTCAAAATAATCCTTCCTCCCAGTACAGATTATAGGGGCAAGTGGACTATGAACTATGAAGGTCCATTTGTGGTTAAAACAATTTTCTCTAGCGGAGCCTTAGTGCTTACAACCATGGATGGTGAAGATTCCTAGTCTCTTGTCAACTCAGACGCAGTTAAAAAATACTTCGCATAAAAAAGACCCGCTGGACAAAAAAACAGAATAAAGAGTCCATGCAAAAAAAAGGTATCCCAGAGAGCAAAAAATAGAATAAAAGGCTCGGGAAAAAGTTAGGGATCTAAATAAAAAATGTACACCTGGCGAGTTGAAAATCCACATTGGACAGCTCAGGCAAAAAAGGGTATCTCGACGGATTGAAAACCCGAAAGGGCGGTCCATGCAAAAGAGGGAATAAGTGAATGACTGCGATCTAAGTTATCTGTACTACATCGTTGTCTCACTCAACCTGGAAATCTCAAAAGGATAAGGATCAATCCAATCTTCCTCTTCAGAAAGCAAGTTCGAATGGGAGTAATCTTGAAGACATACCGGTCATAGCAGAATTGAAACTCAGTGGAATGCCGTTTCACATTACCATTAGGATGGTTGACTCATACCATATAGTTCCCAGGGGCATATGTGTGCGAATTTTTGTTGTTGCAGGTTAGCAAGCATGAAGAGGAAGATGTTACCAGGTGACATTCCCCATGCAGATTATTCTCCCCAACAAGAGATGTCTTACAACTAATGACGATTATAGCGTGCTTTCCATATTATTAGAACACCTACTTGGTCGTGATTATAGGTATGGTATATACAACAACACTCTACATAACAATGCACTCTCCTGTGTCATTATATGTCATTCCTAACCATTATTAAATGGGTGTTTTGTAGCAGTACTTTCCTTAAGATTAAATAATCTTAACACGACTATCAATCTTGTAAATATTTTGTATCTACGATATAATGAATCTTCCATGTCTATTTGCAGAGTTTCTTCCACACGAGTTTTCTTAAAAACATTTACTCTAATATCACGAATTATATCTTCTAGAGTATCATTCATAAAATCATCAACTTCAACTCTATGTGAAACAATTCTTTTTTTGTTACTTCACCATGCCATGCCCATTTCGTGTAACTTTGAATAATTATGTCACAACCTAAATTATTGAATATAACATCCCTTGTATGTTTTTGCATATTTCAACATTTTTTACAAGGACACCAAATAAATCTCATTATCGTTAGAAAGGTTTTTCTCCGCCGATTCAAGAAATTGAACCACTCCATTCTATATTCTGTAATTAATCAATTGATTTTCATATAACTATGGTCCATAATTACAAATAGCTTCTGAAAATAAAATAAAAAACAGTACAAACCAACAAAACAGACATTCCATCTAAGTAAAACAAAAGCAACAAACAACGCATAAAATACCAAAAATACAACACTAAATTATACCTGAAGTCTCAAAAACCATAAAAATTGCAACAACAACAACAACATCAACAACGACAATAATAACAACATCAACAACAACAACAACAACCACCACCACAACAACAAAAACAACAATAACAACAACAACAATCATGAATTAATTTTTACATACCGATAATATGATGAGAGACTTAAAGAAAAGTATTGGTTTGAGGTTTGAGCTTCCTTCCTCCTTATAGAAGAATAAGAATAGTGTTTCAGTTTGTTAGGTGGAGAAAAATGGTGTTCTTTTTGTTCGCTTGGGCGTAACAAAATGAATAAAACTTAACATTCTGATGAAGGAATAAAATAATGTTTAGACTTTTCATCTCGATTTCTGCAGAACCGAGGCAACATAACTGAGGTAAAAATTGGGTTCAATTTAAATAAATACAATATTATTTAGAGTATTCATCTCGATTATCTAGAAAAACAAGGAAGTAAATGGTTTATAATTTTTTTTGTAAGCAAGAAGTATATTGATGAGAGTATCAAAGCACTCAACCCTGATTACAAAAGAAGCAAGCTACGTTTGAACAAAAAGGAAAATTTCCTTCCTATTAAAACCTACTACAAATACAATATAGAATATTTGTTGAATTCGTATAAATTACAATTAGGGTAGGAAATTTCTTCGATGAGCGCCCAACGCCATAAATAAAATTTTATCCTCCAAACTATATCTACTATGTTCCACTTGGAGTTCCTAAAAATTATATCGTTTCTAAGAATCCAAAGAGCCCAACAGGAAACCAACCACATCAATCCCTCTTTACCCTCCGTAACCCGATTTGAATTGCAAAAGGAATTCCAAAACAAAAAGCTCTCTTTAAAGGTAGAGCCTCCATCTCTTGGGCCACCAAACCAATCCGCAACTTTAGACCAAACTAACGAAGATACCGAACAAGTTCGAATTAGGTGACTCAAAGTTTCCGGATAGGATTTACAATAGACACACTTAAGATCGGATGATGGAATTGGAATTCCTCTTTGGAGAAAATGATCTTTTGTTGGTAACTTGTTCAAAAGGAATCTCCATCCAAAAACCTTGATTTTCATTGGGGCCTCTGACCTCCACAAAAGATCAAGAGCCAAATCAAGTTTATCCGATGGACCTAGCAGGATCCGATTTAAATAATCCTTCAATATTGAGTTTTAACCGAGATTGTTGAATCATCCTCCAAAGTCCAGGATACTCTATCTTCCCCGCATTCAACCGCGAGAATTCCGCCATCAAAGCAATGAAGCTATCTAACTGAATCCTAATAGCTTACGAACCTTCGACTAAAACATTTGTTTGCTGCTGCTCCAAAACATCTTCGTTTCTACTACTGATATCCTGTTGAAATATAATTGTTAGGATTCTTCTATATGGATAATAAATCCATCCACCAAGTAGAGTAGGAATTCCATTGTGATCTCAATAATCCTCTACCCAAAACAAGTAATCTAATGTCCCCGTATCTTGACCTTAATATTTGATACCACAAATCCTCGGAACCTTTTAGAATCCTCAATCTCAATTTATATAGAAGACTAATATTGGAATCTTCTACATTTTTGAGATTTAACCCCCCTTTCTCATACGACAAGCAAAGTGTATCCCATTTAATCCAATGAATTTTCCTCTTCTCTCTCGTGCTTCCCCAAAGGAAGCTACTTTGAAGTTTGGTAATCTCCTTTTGAACCTTCACTGATGCCTTGTAAAAAGAAAAGTAGAAAATAGGTAAACTCCCTAAAATTGACTTTAGAAGAGTAATCCTACCTCCCATACTTAACAACCGGATATGCCAACACGATAACCTCTTCTCCAACTTCGTTATTAGGGGATACCAAGTCGATATCCTACTAGGAATGGATCCTATGGGAATGCCGAGGAAAGTGAACTCTTTCGGATCCGTCCTACAAGTTAAAAATAAAGCCGCCGCCTCAAGGTAAGAAGCCTAAGTATTAATACCGATCAATTTGCTTTTGTGAAAATTAATACCTAGACCCGAAACTAATTTGAAACCTCTAAGCACAGTTTTAATAGCCCACAAATGTTTCCAATTTCCATCTCCGATCAAAAGAGTGTTGTCCGCAAATTGAAGAATATCGAGAAAATAATTATGATTAACTATAACCCCCGCAAAAACTCCAATACCCACCGATCATTTAACCAAATGGATAATCCTTCCACTACCAACATAAAAAGAAAAAGGGATAAAGGATCCCCTTGTCTCAATCCCCTCTCCACCACAAATTCTTTTGTTGGACTACCATTCACTAAAAAAGACATCCTACTAGTAAATATCATAACCTCCATCCAACTCAACCATTTCGAATCGAAACCCATTTTCCTCATCATAAATCTAAGAAAATTCCAACTTACTTTATCATATGCTTTCTTAAAGTCCACCTTGAATAACGAAACCACTTTTTTTCTTCGCTTACATAATCTACCAACTCATTAGCTACTAATATTCCATCTAACAATTGACGACCCGACACAAAGGCGCTTTGGCATTTAGAGATTAAAAAATGTAAAACTTTATTTAGTCTATCAGCCAAAAGCTTAGCTAGAGCCTTGAACAAACAACCAACTAGACAAATGGGTCTATAGTAATCAAGACCCATTAGAGATTCATTCTTTGGTATCAAGGTTAGGAAAGAAAATATGATGTATTTGGAGAGAATTGCATCCTTGTGAAAGTCTTTAATGCATCTAAGAAAATCTGCTTTAAGAAAATACCAACACTTATTGATAAAGAAGAAAGTGTAACCATCTGGACCCAGACTTTTGAATCCATCACACCCCCACACGGCTTCTTTAATTTCCTCCTACGAAAAAGGGCAATCAACCATCATCTTCTCTTCTTGACTAAGAGACTTAAAATTCAACACTTCTAAAGTGGGCCTATTAGAATTTATTTTTGTAAATTTGAAAGAAAAGTAATTTCTCACTTCCTCCTTAACCTCCTCCACTGAGGCCAAAACACCTCTACTAGAATTGGTAAAACCAATGTTGTTGCACCTCCTCCTTTTTTTCATTACACTATGAAAGTACCTACTATTATTATCCCCTTCATTTAGCCATTTTAATCTCACCTTTAGGACAAGGATGTTTTCCTTGATCCTAAGGTTCAACCGAAAAACGACTATTAACCTAGTTACGACAATCTCTCTCAACCTCCGATAAAGACCCGGTAGCCAAATTGACAACTAAATCTCCCTCATTAATCTCCGTTACACTTTCATCAATCTCCAAATCAAATTTACCAAACATCTCCTTGTTCCACTTCCTAAGACTACCCTTGAGTAATCTATGTTTTTCTCTTAAAACAAAATCATTCCTTCTCTCCATGCCAAGATGACTTCACTCCTTCTCAACAAAAGGTAGGAAATTCATGTCTTTAAACCATTCGTTGTTAACTTTGAAAGGTTTCAGACCCCAATCCGACAAATCCGCCACCAACCACATCGGGCAATGATCCGATAAATCCCTATTGCCAATAAATTGACCTACTATTCCCCATTTAGTAATAGCTCCCTCTGAAATCAAAAAACGGTCAATACGACTCATGGAAGATTCGTTTCCACTTTACCAAGACAATTTCTTCCTTTCACAAGCTACATCTATCAATTCACTTTCAACAATAAAATCAGAAAACTCCTTTATCTCCTATTTACGACTCCAAAGAACACTACCCTTCCTTTCACTTGCCTTGGAAATCGCGTTAAAATCACCCCTTATACACCAATCTCCATCCGAAAAGTGAGACTTTAAAACCAACAACCTCCTTCAAAGGATTCTCTTCATGCTCATAAAACACGAAGAGTACACGTTAACTATATATAATATATTATCCCTCCAAACCACCTTAACCTCCAGATAGCCATCTCCCTTGAAATTGTTCAAAACAACCATACTCCCCATCTTCCACAAGATGATAAAACCCCCTTCCGCTCCTGACGAACCGGAATATGTCCATCTGATGTCTTCTTTAGCCCAAAAATTGTTAGCCATAGCACCTGACACTTCCTCAAGTTTAGTTTCCTAAATGATGAAGATATTCGCCTTGCCTCTTTTAATGATGTTACTGGTTCTCTTCCTCTTTACTAAGTTGCCACCTCCTCTAATATTTAAAGATCCGATAATCATTTTCGATTCTTTGATTCCTCCTTCCCTTTCAACATTCTGTTTTTATCATTCTTTTCCATTTATTCTAGCCTTCTCACATAACTCTTTTTTGCATTATCCATCACAATTCCCAAATTAGAAATCGCCTCCCATAATTTATTTTCCACGTTTGAATCCAAATTATCCCACAATCGATTATTGCTTCAAACTATATCTAATTCCGCCAGGTTGTTAGCATAGAATACCAAAGATGAGAAGGAATCTCCTTATTTCCCGCTATTGTACGTTTTTCAAGAACCCAAGTTATCTCTCTCAACATTTATATGCACCTTATTATCTTTATTAACTACCTTTTTCCTCCCCCTTGAATTAATTTTGGAATTTTTTCAATTTGACCCCCAGCCCCCTTAATCTTATAAATCTGACTTTTTTTTCTCTTCAAAATAAAAATAATCTGTGACCCCACCCTCCTTTATACAATCTGACGAACTATCATTAATACAATAGTCAACCCCACCGTCTGACTTATTTTTATCAAAAGTGCACTCCACCATCTCCCTAGAATTAAAAGATCATATTGTATCCGTTGTGTTGCTTGTCCCAATGACATTGGTCTTGGAAACCTCATCTTGATTTATAAATCTTACATCTTTCTCAAATACCCCAATTTGTGTCTTGCTATTCCCGAAAAAACAAAAGCCTTTCCCTGCTTCATCTATTATCCCCCTGCCAACAGGTATCCTTCACCCACCCTATCAAATTTAGTCTCAAACCCTACCTCCCTTCAATGAAAATCTTTCACCTCTGTATTTATACCATCGTCGCTGGAGATAATTTTATGTGTCAAAGATGTAACGTTCATCGCCATAACCATATTATGTGTTTCACCTTCTATGTTCCCCGTGAATTGACCTGAAAACACTTCAATACCATCTACATCGGCGTCACTACCATAACTTCCTTCATTATCCTCGTCTTCTTCCATCCAATTATCTTCGGAAGATGAAGAAACAAATCTCTTATTCTGATGGACCGACATTACCGGAATCCTAACAAGCCCACACGTGTCTTCCCGAATGGTCAAAATGTACTGAACGTCATCTATTTCAACTTTCAGTTTCTCTGGTAATATGAACCAAATTCATCTCTCAATATAAATCAAGCCACATCTATAACCGAACCTTTGAATGGGTTTTCATTAGAGCACAAATATGTTCCCAACTTGTTACATATGTGTGACATAGCATGATTTTAATGTGTCAAAAATTTGGCATGTTTCTAAAGCTGGACAGGTTCAAAATGAAAAAGGAAGGATTGGAAATTTTGGAAAAATATACTGAATGAGCCGACTCAAATTCATCAATGAGCCGACTCATTCAGTGTTAAATTGATGAGAAATGCTCGGGTCCAAACAGGCTGTCTGGAACATAATTTTGGTCGACTCATGAGAGTGAATGAATCGACTCACAACTCCCTATGAGCCGACTCATTCAAGTGTAAAAATAGTGGTAAATGCACGGGTCCAAACAGGCTGCCTGGATCATAATTTTGGTCGATCATGAGAGTGAATGAGCCGACTCATAATCTCTCATGAGCCGACTCATTAAGAAATTTTCTCCTCTCATTTTTCACGGGTCTCAATAGGCTGCCTCTTTGTTATCTTAGGTCGACTCATCTGTAAGTTTGAGCCGGCTCATTTAAAGGTTTGAGTCGGCTCATTACTGTGCTGACTCATTTTTTCATTTATTTTTCTCTCTCTTATGATTCATTTGATCTAACCAATATAAATAGCTGCTGAATTTCTTTTGAGAAGGTGAACAAGGAAAGTGAAAGATATACACATAGCTCTCTTCATCTTCTTCATTCTTGCATCAATCAAACAATTACACACAATAATATTTGTTCGATCTTGGTGTACGTCTTGAAGATAACGTTCAATCGTGAATCAGAATTTCAGATTGGGTTTAGAGTGTGTGGGTTTTCCTTGGAAAAATCCGTAGGGTTTTATCCTCCAAGATCATTGAAGATTTAGGGGTTTTGCACACATTGATCGGTCGTAGATTCAGCCGAGTGAGGTAGATTGAAGATCAAGTGGATTGTTCTCTCATATCACGGTAGACGGAGGATTGCGAAGGTCTTTGTGGGTTCACAAATGTGGGAGAAACTCAGCCGTGCTCAAAGTTTGAAGAATTATGTATTCTTGCAATAAGGGAGCAAATTAATCAGAGGCTTTCTCAACACGCGTGGAAGACTTGATTCTACTTTGGATCAAGATACAAGAAGAAGAATTGACATCACTTTCAACTTGGTTTGGTTTGTCGGTTAATTCATTTCTATTCTTGTAAAACAATTGTGATTTAATAAAATTTCCCAATTCAATTTCGAATTGGGGGCAGAGTACTTCGAGCGAGTATGATGAAGGAACTGCCTCAACAAACTCCTTGTTTTCTTATTATTTCTCGCATTCTTATTTTGTTTAAATTGATATTATGTGCTTGAAAATTCTGGTGTATCAAATTAGTGCAAACAAGGTGTTTGATACATTGCTTCACTCAAAAGTGTTGATTAGAGTGAGTAAAATTCTGCACTATTTGAGACAACAAAATTGCCCTTGGAGTGTGCACTCCAAGTGTTTGATAAAAATCTAAATCACACAAAATCAACTTCTTTGTATTTGTTTTCTTCTTCATTCATTATTAAGATTAGTTTTATTAAGTGCTGAATATTCAAGTGTATCATTTGTAAATCATTAATTCATCTAGTCATCATTTCATTCTAATTGGGTTTTACGCCTATCCGATCTCCGGTGACTTCAAATTTGAACTAGACGATTTTCCGTGAAACTTCCGCTATTCTCTTTCAACTTAATTTTGAAAAGATAAATTTTAAAAAGGGATCTATTCAAACCCCCTTCTAGATCCGCGCTATCGTCTAACAAGTGGTATCAAGAGCACCGGTTTATCTAGTGCTTCACATACAACTTATTGGAAAATGGACAACGATCCAACGGGGGCGTACAATAGAGCTCCAGTTTTTACCGGAGAAAACTATAGTCACTGGAAAGATTGTATGCGTATCCATATCAACTCTGTTGATAGAAAAATTTGGAAAGTTATCCAAGAAGGCCCTTTTCAAATAACCATGGCCAGACCGGATAATGTCCAAATTGAGAAACCGGAAGCACAATGGGATGATAATGATGAAAAGAAATATAGCTATGATTGGAAAGCTCGAAACATACTTATAGCTTCCTTGGGAGATGATGAATATTTTCGAGTTTCTCATCACACATTGGCTAAAGCTATGTGGGAAGCCTTACAAGTTGCCCATGAAGGAATCGATGATGTTAAGCTAGCTAGAATTAATACTTTACAACAAGAGTTTGATCGTTTTCACATGAGCCAAGGGGAAACCGTTGGTGAAATGGGAAAAAGATTTTCTCACTTGACTAATAGATTAAATGCTCTTGGTAAAACTACTCCTAATGATGTTGCAACTAACAAGATTTTGAGATGTCTTACTAGGGAATGGTTGCCAAAAGTTACGTCAATTAAAGAAGCCAATGACGTAAGAACGTTGGGTCTAACGACTCTCATTGGAAAACTACAAGAGCATGAACAAGAGCTCTTAAACTTAAATGAGCATGAAGACAAAGAGAAGAAAGAAAAGATCGATAAAAATAAAGATCATGAGAAGAAGAAGAAGTCCATTGCGTTAAAAGCTTCTTCATCAAAATCCTCCACAAATAAAGATAGTGGGAGTGATACGAGTGATGATGATGACGAATCAAATGAAGATATGGGCTTATTCGTAAGAAGATACAATCGGTATCTCAAAAAGAATGAGATCTCTCATTCGGATAAGCGTCTCATCAACTATTGAAGAAAATAAAATCCTTCCAAACAAGAGTATGTTAAAAATACTAAAGGCAAAGGATCTTGTTACAACTGCGGAAAACCGGGACATTACAAACCGGATTGCCCTATGTTAAAGAAAGACAAGGCAAAAGACAAATATCAAAGAAAAGGCAACAAGGCTAGAAGAGCATATATAGCTTGGGAAAGCAATAGTGAGTCGTCTAGCAAAGATACCTCAAGTGATGAGGAATAGAAAGTAAATCTTTGCCTCATGGCTCATAAGAAAAGCAAGAAAGAGGTAAAACATGCTAAATACGAATATGCTGAAAAACTCTCTTATAATGATTTGCTTAGTAAGTTTAATATTCTCCATCAAGAAGCTAAAGAAGCCTTCAAGCGTATTGCATCCGATAATGAAAATGATAGTGAAAATGATATGAAAGCTCTTAAGGAATCAATGGTAGAATCTATTGTAGAAGACAAACGAGAATGGCACAACTTTCATGGTTGTGAAACTTGTTGGATTTGGCAAAAGGAAGTCAAAACTCTTCAAGCCAAGCTAAACAAGTTATCACAACCAAAAATGACATTCACTATTGACCATTCAAACTTTAGGGAATCAATGAATAATCCATTTCAAAAATACACCTATGTTGTGAAAGATCGAAATAGTCAATGCAAATCAAAACCATTCTTGAAATGTCACTATTGTTGCAGGGAAGGTCATAAAATTGCCAAATGTCGCTTTAGGAAACACTTGGTCCCAAAAGGAATTTGTCAATGGTTTCCTAAAAGCAACAAAATTTTCACTCACACTCTAGGACCCAATGAAAATTGGGTACCTTTATCTCTTGTCTAATCATACAGGTGGAGTGTCTTGAGACTATGGAGAAACGGTGGTTTCTTGATAGTGGATGCTCAAGACATATGACGGGTGATATTTCCCTATTCTATGACTTTGTGGCTAAGAAGAAGGGCTTTGTTACCTATGGTGATAACAACAAAGGAGCTATACTCGATAAAGGTAGTGTAGGTAATCCCTCTTCTACATCTATCTCTAATGTCCTTTTCGTTGAGGGTCTTAAACATAACCTTGTTAGCATTAGTCAATTATGTGATAAGGGATATAATGTCTCTTCCTCTAAAGAAGGATGCATAATTGAACACAATGACAACAAAGAGGATGTGTTTAAGGGCCTGAGGGTTAATAATTTTTATTTGCTTGATTTGAATTCTATGACCATGAGTAACCCTAAATGTCTCATTTCCAAAAGTGAGTAATATTGGCTTTGGCATAGACATTTAGCTCATATAAACTTTGACTTGCTAAATAAGATTGTGTCCAAAAACTTGGTAGTCGGCTTGCCTAACATAAAGTTCACTAAAGATAATCTTTGTGATGCATGCCAAATGGGTAAGCAAACTAAGATATCTTTCAAATCAAAAAATCTAGTCTCTACTTCTAGACCTCTTGAACTTCTACACATGGATATTTTTGGTCCCTCTAGAATCAAAAGTATAGGAGGGAACTATTATGGTTTTGTTATTGTTGAAGACTACTCTCGATTTTGTTGGACTATCTTTTTAGCTAGTAAAAGTGATACGTTTTCGGCCTTTGAAAATTTTGCCAAATTATCTCAAAACAAACTTGGCACAAAAATTGTAACTATTAGAAGTGACCATGGAGGTGAGTTTGAAAATCATCTCTTTGAAATTTTTTGTGAAAATCAGGGCATTGATCATAACTTCTCCGCTCCTAGAACACCACAACAAAATGGTGTTGTGGAACGTAAAAACCGTGTGTTGGAGGAATTGGGAAGAATTATGATTAATGATAGCGGTCTTCCTAAATATTTTTGGGCCGATGCTATTAGCACCGCTTGCTATGTTTTGAATAGGATCACTATTCGACCTATTCTAAACAAAACACCCTATGAACTTTTATAAGGAAGAAAACCAAATGTTTCACATCTTCATGTTTTTGGTTGCAAATGCTTTGTGCTTAATAATGGAAAAGAGAATCTTGGAAAATTTGATTCAAAGGCGGATGAAGGCATTTTCCTTGGATACTCTAATTCAAGCAAAGCATAAAGAATTTTCAATAAAAGATTGCTTATAGTCGAAGAATCTGTACATGTATCCTTTGATGAAGCTTATCCTAATGTTGTCGAAAAAGGTAGTGGTGTTATTGGTGCAGGTGCCTCCTCTAGTGAGATTGTTAAAGACATTGTTGTTTCTCGTGTTGAACCCTTGTCGGATGTTGTGTATAAGGAGCCGGTTGATGTGTCTAGTCTCAAAGATGAAGGTGAAGCATCCCCTCAAAATGATCTACCATTCGAATGGAAGACATCAAAAGATTATCCTATCGATAACATCATTGGAGATATCTCAAAGGGTGTCATTACTAGATCAAGGCTAAGTAATTTTTGTTTTTACCATGCCTTTATATCTCAAATTGAGCCTAAGAATGCCAAAGAAGCATTACTTGATGAAAATTGGTTCCTAGCTATGCAAGAGGAACTAAATCAATTTAAAAGAAATGAGGTTTGGGACCTTGTTCCTCCTCCATTAAATCATCGAGTAATTGGAACCAAATGGGTTTTTAGGAACAAATTGGATGAAAACGGCACTATCATTCGCAACAAGGCTCGTCTTGTTGCTCAAGGGTATAACCAAGAGGAAGGCATAGACTATGAGGAAACTTATGCTCCTGTTGCCCGCCTTGAAGCTATACGCCTTTTACTTGCATTTGCTTGTTCACAAAACTTTAAACTATATCAAATGGATGTTAAGAGTGCCTTCCTCAACGGATATATAAATGAAGAGGTTTATGTGTGTCAACCTCCTGGGTTTGAAATTTTTGAAAAACCAAATTATGTTTACAAATTAAAAAGAGCTTTATATGGTCTCAAACAAGCTCCTAGAGCTTGGTATGAGCGTCTAAGAAAATTTTTAATCAATCAAGGTTTTTCAAGAGGAAAAGTTGATACTACTCTCTTTATTAAACGTGAAGGAAAACATTCTATATTAGTTCAAGTGTATGTAGATGATATTATCTTTGGCTCTACTAATATAAAGTTGGTTAAAGAATTTTCAAGTTCTATGCAAGGTGAGTTTGAGATGAGTATGATGGGGGAACTAAATTTCTTCCTCGGACTTCAAATTAGACAACTTGAAGATGGAACCTTCATAAGTCAAACTAAATATTGCAATGAATTGCTCAAGAGGTTTGATATGACCAACTCTAAGCCTATTGATACACCGATGCCTACGGCTGCAAGTCTTGATCGTGATGAAAAAGGTAAGGATGTTGATATAAAAAGGTATCGAGGTATGATTGGTTATCTTCTTTATCTCACCGCATCGCGTCCCGATATTATGATCAGTGTATGTATGTGTGCTAGGTTTCAATCTTGCCCTAAGGAATCACATTTAAAATCAGTTAAACGCATACTTAGGTATCTTTGTGGTACTTATAAGTTTGGTTTATGGTATCCTAAGGGTAGTGATTGTTCCTTGGTAGGTTTTTCTGATTCCGATTTTTCCGGTTGCAAAGTGGATAGGAAAAGCAATAGTGGAACTTGTCATTTCTTTTCAAACTCTCTTGTAAGTTGGCATAGCAAAAAGCAAGTCTCTGTTGCCTTGTCAACTGTAGAGGCAGAGTATATTGCAGCCGGAAATTGTTGTGCCCAAATTCTATGGATAAAACAACAATTGCTCGACTTCAATATCTCTCTCAAGCAAATTCCAATATTTTGTGACAATACTAGTGCAATTAATCTTACCAAGAATCCTATTCTTCATTCACGCACTAAACATATTGAAATCAGGCATCATTTTCTTAGGGATCATGTAGAGAAAGGTGATGTGGTGTTTGAGCATGATGATAGTGTAAATCAACTAGCCGATATTTTTACAAAACCACTTGCTACCGATCCTTTATTCTTTATCCGTAGAGAACTTGGTGTTCTTGATATATCTGATAGATCTTAGTAATCATTGTCTTGATTATATTATTCCTTGAGTTAACTTCACTTGTATCTCACATCCTATTATGAGGTATCATCTTTTATTCATCTCTCATATACTCCAGGTAATATCTCTCTTTACTCACTTATCTTAATTCATTCTTGATGTATGTATTTAGTAAGAATGTGTGCATGTATTGTGTTTCTAAATTAATCCATTTTTCTTTTCTAAGTGGATTATGTGTGATTGTGTGAAAAATAAATTGCATTCGTGATGATATTTTTATATTTTGAGATATTTTAAGTGGTTTTTGGTGACACATGTTGTTGGAAATCATCGAGTCCCAATAGGCCGACTCATGAGTCGGCTCATGGACTCTTATGAGTCGACCTAAATGATCCTTTGAGCCGACTCATTTCAAATTCAAATTGAGTCGACTCATGGATGAATTTGAGTCAGCTCATTGACGCCTCGACTGACGTGTGGCTGTCTTGAAAAGACGCGCAGCCTGCCAGTTCGCCTCCCTAGGTCGGCCCATCAATACATACATCCACTTTTACCTTTCCATTTACTATTCCCTTAATTCTTTTTCATTAAAAACTCATTATCATTTCATTTTATCATTCTCATCACATAAAACTCTCATATTCCCTCAAGTTTCCTCATCTTCCTCAATCACTCAAATCTCTCTCAAAGCTCCATTTTTTCTGCAAAAATGGCTTCAAAGACTACAGGGAAAAGGTCCCGTGGCTCCTCTTCTCAATCATCTCTTCCGGCTAGTGCTCTGTCTCTTCTTCCTTCTGATCTGGGGGAAGTCTATAACAAGAAATTCAAGAACAGAAAAGTAATTCCTCAATATGTTTACTCAAAGTCAACTGCTTCTCAAATGCACATCCCTCACATTATTGAGCTTATGGACTTCCAAGGTATCAATCCTTTTCTATCTTGTCATGAGGACTACAATGAAGACTTGGTTAAGATGTTCTATGCTGGATTGGTTGGTAACTTTAAGGGTTTTGCGTTCAATTTCCGTATGGGCTCTCGAATGTTTGCTATCAATGCTCAAGTATGGAAAGATCTCTTTCGCATTGATCCTGAAGAAGCGGGTATTTTGATGACAGATACGGCTCAAGTTGACAACTACGTCTTCCGTAAGGAACTCAATGGTATGCTTAAAGAACCATTTACTGATTTTGTTGTTAATTCTGAATTGTTTCCGAATAACATTACTACTGGAAAAATCAAGCCTGTTGATCGTATTCTGCACTGGATTGTTGCCCACAATTTACGGCCCAAGAAAGGCAGTTTCTCTCGCATTGATATGAGTGAAGTGCATTTGGTTTATATCCTTCGAAACAAGGTCAAAGTCAACTGGCCTCACTACTTTGCGAGTCGTATTTTTGCTTTGAATGAAAAGAAAGGCGTTGCTCTTGCTTATCCTTCCATTATTCAGAAGATTATTGACAAAGCTGAGGTTGTTGGTTTTGATGTTCCATTGATATCTGTTCCGGATACAAATTGGTTTCAGCAGAAAACCCTAAGCCTCATGGGTCACATATGTGATTCTCAAGAACGCCGGTATCGTTATGTGGGAAGAGGTGATCAAAATCAACCACATGAAGATAATTATGATGGGGATGATCCTGAAGATCAACCCGAACAAAATGAAATTCCGGATGAAGACGTACCTGCTGATAATGAAGAGTGGTATGACATCCCCTCTGATGAATCCTATGAAAATCAAGGTTGGGGTGAATGGCAACACACCGGGTGGACCAACACCACTACTCAGTTTGCTCCTCCCTCTCCTCCTCCATCTCAACCGCAACCAGATGATTCATCAAGAATAATGGTGATGCTTCAAAATATGAAAATCCAACAGCAGGCTTACTACACCACTCAGACAGAGTGATACACTGAGTTAGAGAGGCGCTTAACTGTGCAGGACAACGCTCTTGCTGAGTATGTGTCTGTTCAAGACACTAGGTATACTGCATTGCAGGAACACTTGGTTGCTCAGGATACAACCTTTAACTCTCTGAATAGTAGCTTCCTTCAATTCACAGAAAATGACATGGATGATTCGCAGCCCATCACCTATCATCGCCGCTATCCTTCCACTAGAGATCGTTATCCACACCCTTGAGAGAATAGTTGCATCATATGTAATTGTCATGAATTTTATTTTGGTTATGTAATGTTTACTTAAATGAACTTTTATTTCGCGTTAATCCAATTATCTTTGTTTATTATTATTTTTACTTGTCTTTCAAAAATTGTGTGTTTTTGATTGCCTGGTTTTATCGCAATTGGCTTCTCAAATTAACATTTCATTCGGCTTGCTATTTAACTTCACTCATGTGGTTTCTCTTCTTTTTGATGTTGTTAAAGGGGGAGATGATATTGAGATCGATGTATATATGATTGGGTCACTTAATCAGGGGGAGTTTTGGCGATTAATTCATCAAGTTTTTGCCATCATCAAAAAGGGGGAGTTTGTGTGACATAGCATGATTTTAATGTGTCAAAAACTTGGCATGTTTCTAAAGCTGGACAGGTTCAAAATAAAAAAGGAAGTATTGGCAATTTTGGAAAAATATACTGAATGAACCGACTCAAATTCATCAATGAGCCGACTCATTCAGTGTTAAATTGATGAGAAATGCTCGGGTCCAAACAGGCTGTATGGAACATAATTTTGGTCGACTCATGAGAGTGAATGAGTCGACTCACAACTCCCTATGAGCCGACTCATTCAAGTGTAAAAATTGTGGTAAATGCACGGGTCCAAACAGGCTGCCTGGATCATAATTTTGGTCGACTCATGAGAGTGAATGAGCCGACTCATAATCTCTCATGAGCCGACTCATCAAGAAATTTTCTCCTCTCATTTTTCACGGGTCTCAACAGGCTGCCTCTCTGTTATTTTAGGTCGACTCATCTGTAAGTTTGAGCCGGCTCATTTAAAGGTTTGAGTCGGCTCATTACTGTGCTGGCTCATTTTTTCATTTATTTTTCTCGCTCTTATGATTCATTTGATCTAACCAATATAAATAGCTGCTAAATTTCTTTTGAGAAGGTGAACAAGGAAAGTGAAAGATATACACATAGCTCTCTTCATCTTCTTCATTCTTACATCAATCAAATAATTACACACAATAATCTTTGTTCGATCTTGGTGTACGTCTTGAAGATAACGTTCAATCGTGAATCAGAATTTCAGATTGGGTTTAGAGTGTGTGGGTTTTCCTTGGAAAAATCCGTAGGGTTTTATCCTCCAAGAGCATTGAAGATTTGGGGGTTTTGTACACATTGATCAGTCGTAGATTCAGCCGAGTGAGGTAGATTGAAGATCAAGTGGATTGTTCTCTCATATCACGGTAGACGGAGGATTGCGAAGGTCTTTGTGGGTTCACAAATGTGGGAGAAACTCAGTCGTGCTCAAAGTTGGAAGAATTGTGTATTCTTGCAATAAGGGAGCAAATTAATCGGAGGCTTTCTCGACACGCGTGGAAGACTTGATTCTACTTTTGATCAAGAGACAAGAAGAAGAATTGATATCACTTTCAACTTGGTTTGGTTTGTCGGTTAATTCATTTCTATTCTTGTAAAACAATTGCGATTTAATAAAATTGCCCAATTCAATTTCGAATTGGGGGCAGAGTACTTCGAGCGAGGACGACGAAGGAACTGCCTCAACAAACTGCTTGTGTTCTTATTATTTCTCGCATTCTTATTTTGTTTAAATTGATATTGTGTGCTTGAAAATTCTGGTGTATCAAATTAGTGCAAACAAGGTGTTTGATACATTGCTTCACTCAAAAGTGTTGATTAGAGTGAGTAAAATTCTGCACTATTTGAGACAACAAAATTGCCCTTGGAGTGTGCACTCCAAGTGTTTGATAAAAATATAAATCACACAAAATCAACTTCTTTGTATTTGTTTTCTTCTCCATTCATCATTAAGATTAGTTTTATCAAGTGTTGAATATTCAAGTGTATCATTTGTAAATCATTAATTCATCTAGTCATCATTTCATTCTAATTGGGTTTTACGCATATCCGATCTCCAGTGACTTCAAATTTGAACTAGACGATTTTCCGGGAAACTTCCGTTATTCTCTTTCAACTTAATTTTGAAAAGATAAATTTTAAAAAGGGATCTATTCAAACCCCCTTCTAGATCCGCGCTATCGTCTAACAACATATGATTTTGAAAAAATCAATGTTCCACCCGTGACACAGGATGCCATATACCCTTA